>JAKWBJ010000029.1:0-42500 GCA_023159175.1 Wohlfahrtia magnifica | reverse complement strand
CGTTTTATGCCGATTTTCGTGGAACGAATTGATCGCATAAAATAAAATCTAACTACACTAATTGTACTATTATATTAATTTAATACAGTCAGTGCGAGTTGATGGGATTAATTTAACATTGTTCTCACTCTTCTTCTTATCCGCGTTTTCTCACCTCAGTCGGATGTGGCCAACTTCATTTGAGATTTCACAGGCTAGTGGGTTTGTTCAAATACAACTCAAATTTAATTTAGTTTATTTTACCTTTTTTTAAGTGTAATTTATTACCACATATTTTGATCTTTGATGGTTACGGTACTTAAGTATTGTTTTTGGCCTATTGGCTTTAACCGTATTTAATTCGGTTATTCATATATCTTCAGTCATTGATGATTACACACGTATAAGTATACATAAAAAATTACATTTATTGTTTTTTATAAAAAGGCTTTAACTTCAAGGTAATATTTTTAAATAAATGGATTTATTCTCAATTTTATTATAATTAAAACACTAATTGTCTTCTTGTTTCTCCATTTGGGAAAACCTATTATATTTAGATCTACGCCGAACAATTGGTCCTTCGAATCGAGTTTTTCCCTGGAGAGATAAATTTCAAGCCCTTCACGAGGACTATTGTAATTTTTACGGATTACTTGATCCTTGATGGTAACGGTACTTAAGTATTGTTTTTGGCCTATTAGCTCTAACCGTATTTAATTCGGTTATTAATATATCTTCAGCCACTGATGATTACACACGTATAATTATACATAAAAAAAATTACATTTATTGTTCTTTATAAAAAGGCCTTAACTTCAAGGTAATATTTTTAAATAAATGGAATTATTCTCAACTTTATTATAATTAAAACACTAATTGTCTTTTTATTTGTCTTTTTGGGAAAACCTATTATATTTGGATCTACGCCGAAAAATTGGTCATTCGAGCCGGATTTTTCCCTGAAGAGATAAATTTCAAGCCCTTCACGAGGACTATTGTAATTTTTACGGACTACACCTATATTTTCAACCCTTCCCGATGATCTCTACGGATAAATTTAAATTCATCTTTCATTTTTATTATTAACTACAGTGCTAACAGTTTAGTAATTTGATATTTAGTCTGTTTTTATAATACTTGAATAATAAAGTGTGTTAACGATCATATTTGTTGAACATAAACACACACACATACATACATATTATTATTATTTATTTATTCATCAGTATTCATAATACTCTTACAAATTTACATTAAAAATTAAATTTAATATTTCTAAATATTGACATTGTTGGTTAATTAACATTATTCCTTATGAAATTAATACATTTTCTTCTAAATACATTATAATTTTGTTCTGCTTTTGTATCATTTGTAAGTGTGTTAAATAATTTAAGGCCCATATAGTACAGTGATCTTTACATTGTAGTTGTATTTGTTTTCCTTAGCCTGAAGTTTTCTGCATTTCTTAGTTGATATGGTTGTACTTCACCGACATAATTTACGTGTTCACATAGATATTCTGGAGTATTATTGTGTTTTATTTTATGTATAAAGCCGAGAGTATTACATTTAAGACGTTGTTCGATATTCAGCCATTTGAGTGTATCAAGCATATATTGTATCGATGTACATCTATTGCATTTTAAATCCGTCCTCATTGCTTTGTTTTGTAGTTTTTGTAGCCTTTCTAACTGTGATTTATTACAGCACGTAAGTATTATTGTTGACCCAAATTCAAAATGAGGTTTTATAATAGTGTTGTATATAGTTATTGCCGTTATTATAGAAACTTTCTTTCTAATTCTACTAAAAAAAACAAATTTTTTTACCTATTTTCTTACATATGTATTCTATATGATCCTTAAATTTTAATTCCTTATCTATTATAAATCTCAGATATTTTATATTCTAAACTTTTTCTATAACTTGATCATTAATTTTAAATTCCCAATTGCTATTCATATTTATCTCCAGAAGTTTAGTCTTTTCATTTAGTTTTAATTTGTTCATCTTCAGCCATTCGTTAACGTTATCTATATCATTTGTTAGATTGTGTCTACACTCTTCGTCGGATGACCCCTCTGTGTATATCAGCGTATCGTCTGCATATAATACAATTTCGCACTTTTCCAGAACATTTGGCATATCATTAATGTATATAATAAATAATAGGGCACCCAGTATTGAGCCTTGTGGAACACCGAAATCGTTAATAATTGTATCAGACTTTACTCCATTAACTTTAGTAATTTGCTTTCTGTTCTCTAAATATGATTCAAACCATCTGAGTTCATTGCCGTGAACGCCATACATATATAATGTCGGAAGTAATATTTTCCTGTCAATAGTTTCAAATGCTCGTTTAAAGTTTAAAAATACCGCCACGATTTTCCTTTTCTTTTCAATGTTTTTCCATCGATTAATAACAAAATTCACTGCTGTTTCACATGAAAATATTCTTCTTTTTTCTAATATTTTTTCACATGTCTTAAGCGTATTTATAGGACGAAATTCTTCACATTTTCGTGTTTTTGTCACTTTTTCAACTGGAGTAATCAACGTTTCCTTCCAGTTTTCTGGGAATTGTCCAGTTTCTAATGATATATTCACAATGTCAAGTAGAATTTTTCCTAATATATGCCAATTATCAATGATGATCCTAGTAGATAATTTACAGTAGTCAGGTTTGTCTTTCAAATTTTTCACGACCCTTTATAAATACTTTTAATCGGTATATCATTATATTTTCGGTAATATTTAAAGATAAAGTGTCGTGGAATTTTTTAACGCGAGTGATACAAAATTTCATTTTATTTATTATTTTTCGGTTTGTCGGGCAAGTGTTACTATATATGATATATATTTTTGTATTATTTGTGTATATACATATATATATCTTATATATTGCCCATACACATACACATTAAAGGTATATTATTTATCAATTTATTTACACTTTCTTCTTATTTGTGTGTGCATCACCCCACGGTCGGTTTATTTGACTTAAAACTTATTAACATTTCTTTTTACTTTTTCGGCTTTGTGTTTGATTTTATTTGTTTTTTGATTTTGATAGGATGCCTTTAAGGTCGTTGGATAAATTTATACGCACTTCAGATGCATTAGTGTGGTTCGACGTTAATTTCGATCGCAGGTGAGAGGATAGTGCAGATTTATTCGTACTTGAATTTTTGGATAGGGAATTAGAGCAACTTTTCGTTAGAGTAGGAAGAACCTGTGAAGATTGCCTGGATTATATTGAGAAGTCTGGTAGGTCATCGAAGTGGCATACGCAGAATCAAAAGGAAAATGGAGGAGTTAAAGCCGAAGGTGCAACCTATTGCTGAGACGAGGCTGCAGGTAAATGAAAATTATTGTCATGACTTATCGTTGCCCCCTGTGACACGGATGTTTTTGATGGTGACTATTTGTCATGGCCTTCATTTAGGAATTTATTTACCGCGTTATATGTAAATAATGGCCGTCTTAGTAATGTTGGAAGGTTGTGTTACTTAGTGAAGAAGACCGGTAAGGAGGCTAGGGAGATAGTTTCGAAATTTTCTTTGACCAACGATAGTTTTGACATCGCTTGGAATCTTTTAAGGGATACTTACGAGAATCCACGAATGTTGGTCAACAACCAACTTAAGAATTTATTTGGGTTGGCTACGCTGACTAGGAAGACAAGCGCGAGTCTAAAGATTTTAAAACGTGGAATCAATGGATTTTTGGTCGCGACGTCTATTTATAAGATCTCAACATCGGATTGGGATCCTATTATTATTTTTATTTGTATCTAGCGCTTAACAGAGCAGAAGGTGTCTATCTGGCAACAAGGCGTTAGGGATAAAACATCATTGCCCCTATGTAAAGATTTGGATTGCTTTCTCACAGAAAGAATTCAAACTTTGGATTGTATAACCGATATCAAGAAGTCAAATGTTGGCAAAAAAGAAGGTGATAAGGTACGGACATATGTTTCGAATGCTTCGTCGACATCTAGGTGCATTTTGTGTCCGGGCTAAAGTCATCTATTGAGATTTCGCCATGGTTTTCAGAAGATGTCTATTGGATTGTCTTAGCAGTCATAGTTGTTCATTGTGCATTAAGAGACATCATACCTTACTTCATCGGGGGGTCTCCGTAAACAACTCTGCTAATACGACAATTCGGGACAGGAATATATCAACGAGTCAAGTAGCTCATCCTGTGAATACTGGGCTATGGCTTCCCAATTTAAATGCTAACAATCATCGTTTTTCATCTTGCATGAGACTGCTCCTTGTTATTAGGGACATCATGGTTACGATTTTATGACCGGGTATCACGTATCCGGCACGGGCCGTCATCGATCCTGCTTCGGAAGCTTCCTTTATATCGGAACGCCTGCGAAATCAATTGCGACTTCCGTCGACTTCTACAAGTTTAAGATTTTCGGCGTCGATAGGAATAATTCTGTTTGGCTAAAAAAGTTTGTACACTTCGAACAGGTTCTCTGATTGATGATAGTGTTTATTTGGAGACATCTGCCCTTGTATTACCTTAATTTTCTGGTAATCTGCCTACGTTTGTTTTACCTTCGCATATCAGTGGTAAAATTTGTACACATATATCATATGGGTTATTGCCTATAGTGCAGTTTAAACAAAACATATAAGAAAACGAGCAAAAGCAATTTTAAATATAAAGTTCAATGATCTTTCTAAAACAGCTGTTAGGTTACAGCATGTTCGATTCTCTTTATGATAAACTGGAAATAAATAAGCAAAACATCAGGGTTTTCCAAACTAAAATTTATTTTATAATAAGAGAGTTATTAACTTTTATTTATATAAATGCGAACATGTTATAACTGAAAAGATTGTTTGTGCTCTCTTGCTTATGTGCTATTAAATGATAATAATGCAAGAAAAAAATTATAATTATCAATAACCAAAACTTATTGACTCACCATTCGAAAATCTGCAGAAGGCCTCCTTTAGAATTCGTGGGTGGCTAAAATTTCTTGGAAAGAAGGGGTTATTAAATATTCTCTTGCATTAATTCATTTGGGATACTTAACTTTAATTGCAGTTTAAATGACGATATAATTTCATGTAGCTATAACAATTTTTTAAATTTGTTTCCTTATTTAGATATTTAACAACTTGATAATTAGCACCTTTAAGGGGTTGAGTTTAAATAATTTTTTCCCTAAATATGCCCGTTAAGTAACCGTTTAGGCCAAGTACCGTAGCTTTCTTGCTAACAGCGTATTTAGCGCTTATCGGATTTTTTACCGCAAATTCATAACTTTCTATTTAACCAAATTTTTAAAAATTTTCCCCGTACAATTCGTACCTATTCACCAGAAGTTGCTTTTGTTTATTACCCTTATTTGATATTTTATTCCAATTTGTGCCGCGATCAAGGGGATTTTTGATTTTGTTGTTGTCAATTACACAGTATTAATTTCAAATGTTAAAAAATGGTAAAAATCAAAAGTTACGGCTGAAGAAGTCTACGAACATATATTGAAGAAATTTTCCCCTAAAAAAGGTAGACAGGGTGCACCATAAAAATATAAAACGGATATTCTCCTATTTTATTCCCCTTTCAAATAAGTCACTGAATAAAACATACAAAGTCAGGCTATATGTGATACACTTTATATTTTTATTAGGCTATAGTTACCTAAATATTCTGGTAGTTCTCTAAATAATACCAATAAGATTTTTTTGACGTTATTGGGGAAAATTCCTGACAAAAGAACAAAAACTATTATGTTTTACTTTTAACTTTAATAACGTTTAACTTAATCTCACTTTAAAGATTTTCTTTATTAATCACTAAATAAACGTTCACTATTCTCCCGTACTAATTAATTATACACCTTTCAGTTCGATAAACAAATTGTAAATGATTAAGGATGAATAACAGATTTACCTGGTATAGATAATCTACGTTCTTGCAAATACAACAAATTTGAAAGGAAAATGTAAATTTTCCATAAAACTAAGCCTTGCCACTAATTCCCGCTAAATACTCTAATTCCTAAATCCTATTAATAATCCCGCAACTTATTGGCAACACTAACAATTATTTTTTCCTTTGCTTTTTTCCCTATTTCTAAAAAATAATAACAATAATAACGAAAAAACAAAATTTTAACAGAACCTAATGTAATATATTATGTACATTGTACACGATCGTAAAAAAAAACATAAAATCATAAAACGTAAGACCAATCAAAATATTGCACTGCGAGAGCATATATTAGCTCAGACAACACTCTTATATTCGTAAATGGCACTAAAGGGGTAATGTTGTAAATTAAGAAAGAAAGAAGTCAAAACAAAGGTAAAAAAATGCCAAATTATCAAAACATGACATGAAATGTAAAGGTGGTGATATTAAAGAGAATTAAATTAAATAAAAAACAAAATTTAGAAAAATAAAAATTAAGCTTTAAAATTAAGTAAAACAAAAAATAAACATATATATATGGAATATATATGGAAAATAGTATAGAAAACATATTTGGATGAAGGTGAAGGTAATTTTTGCTCTTCTTGTTTTAATAAGACTGATAGCCCACTTGCCCATATTCATTGTGACCAATTATCGATCAGAAACGTACATTACAAAATTAGATAATTTCTTCAAAGTCCCACGAAAAAAATACCTTGAAAAAAAGTTTACGGTTTCTAACACGTAATAATAGTTTCCTACTTTCTCGCGATTTCGTGCTTTCACAAAGACTGGACAAAATTTTGCGTTAAAATTCTTTTCTATATTGCTCTGTGCAAATTTACGCCTGAAAACTTCATGATTTACTGAAAAATTTTGTGGTCTACTAAGAAAATTGTACTGTTCTCTATTTCTTACGTAAGCTTCCTTCATATATATCGCTTTAAATTTTGACTTATCAAGTGAAGGTGTCATCGCGACAAAACTTTGCAGATGGTTCATCTAATAATTGTAATTTTCTAAGAAGTTCGTAAGAAGATGCATGGGTTATCATGTCGAAATCAAAAAGCGCGTGAATCGGTGATATGTATAGAATTTCTTAGAGCACAACTAACAGCACTGAGTTGATGATCCCAAAGTCTGTGATCATTTTTCAGATAAGTCCTTATCCCAGCAATTAGCCACCGATTAACCCTCTCTGACGCAATGGATTGCGGGGAATAGTATGCAGTGTACATATGTTTTGTACCATACTTTGCAAAGAACGCATTCAAATCGTTGGCTTTAAATTGACTGCCATTATCACTAACTATTACCTCTGGAACACCATACATGTGGAATATATGTTGTTCTAAATAATTTTAAATATTAATAGAAGTGAATTTCTGTAGTGGACAAAGCCAATGAAATTTAGTTAAATGATCCAATACGATTAAAAGTCCAAGTCTAGTAGATTCGACTTGATTACCCATCGGTGGTTTCAGGATCAGGTTAGTAGCCTTGGTAGTTTTGCATAGTTCGCAATCTCGTACATAATTCCCAACATTCTTAATCATTCCGGACCAATAGAAGTTTCATCTTAACAAATTTAAAGTTTTAACCATGCCTCCATGAGATCCAGTTGGTGTATCATGAAATCGTTTGATCATATGGAGACGAAGTTTATAAGGGATCCATAATTTCCAAGCAGAATTCTCTTGTTCTTTTTCTCCAGTATAATGCTCTGTTCGTATGTACACATATTTATCATCAGTCTTTACAGTCTTTACGCTAGACGTCCACTTAAGTCGGATTATTTCATTAGCCAAAGCAAGCTTAAGTGGTCCGTTACGACCTCAAATTCTGCCATTTCCAAATAGCACCTAAACTTCTTTTGGCTTCCAAGGCTGCTAAACATTCCCGCTTGGTTACAGAGCAATTTCTTTGAACAGCATTCAATTTTTTGCTCATATACGCTATAGGTTTTTCTTGCCATTGGTCATCTAATTGTATCAACACCGCTCCAATCCCATAATCACTCGCGTCGCAGTGTAGAAACAATTTCTTAGAGAAGTCCGGGTTTAACAAAACAGGAGTTGAAGTTAACAATTTCTTGATTTTTTTGAAGGCCACTTGTGCTTTAGCTGTCCACATAAACTTCTTCTTGGTCGACAGAACATTCGTGATGGGACACACTTCTGATGAATAATCTTTAATAAACCTGCGATACCATCCCGCTAAGCCAAGGAATCCTCTCACTTGCTTCAAATTTTTAGGAACAGGCCAATTGACTATCGCGTTTATTTTATCGGAATCTGTCGTTATCCCACCCTCTCTTAAAACATAAACTAAATAATTTACTTTAGTTACACAGAACTTACTTTTTGCTAAGTTTAAGGTTAAGTTTGCTTTTCTAAACTGTGATGCTATTCTCACTAACACTTTTATACGAGTTTCAAAATCTTCGGAAACAATCATTAAATCATCTAAATAACCAAACACGCTGTTCCTAAGATCCGGGGGTATCAGTTCATCCACTAATCCACACATTGTTTGTGGTGCGTTACATAATCCGAATGGCATCACAACAAATTGGTATAAAGGTCTACCGGGTACTGTAAAAACCGTTAACCGTTAACCGCTTATTTGCCAATAAACATCCTTCAGGTTCAGTTTTGAGATTAGATTAGCTTTTGGAAGCCTTGCAGAAATATCACCAATATTCGGTAAAGGATAAGCATCTTTCTTAGTCACTTGGTTAAGCCATCTTGCATCCAAACATAATCTTACTTTACCGGGTTTCAGAACTAATCTCATTAGTGAGCTCCACGGAGAATTAGATGGTTCGATAACTCCTAACGCTGACATACTGTCTATTTCGCCAAACATTAGCATTTCTACAGCTGGCGACACCGGATAAAATCTCTGCTAACTAGGGATTCATCGCCAACATCGATCTTATGTTGTATCAATTTCGTTCTACCTAAACCCTGTTTATCGAAATTTGGGAACATACTTATTATAGAATCTAACTGTTTTCGTTGGTCATCGCTAAGTATATATGAACTATTTTTACCCGAGAGAGATTTGGGAAAATTATAAAACGGTTCTTCTAAATCAGATAGACTATTAGAGCTATTAGGAGCAATTATGTTTGGAGATTGTGTTATCTCAAGATAAAGTTCAAAAGCCTTCCAAAAATAAAGTCCTAATATTAAACGTTGTGATATAGAAGGAATTACAAACAACCATAGCTTTCTTCTAAAACTTTTAAATAACATTTCGACTTCTAACCACGCTCAAACTGTTTGCAACGTACCATCAGCGGTCTTCACATGCAATTGCATTTATTAAAACCTTCATTATTTGAAAAATCTTTCTCAGCCAAATCACTACCAATACAACTAATGTTCGCACCTGTATTAATAGACCATATTTAGAAAACTCTGGAAAAGATACCTTTGCATACCATCTCATATCCTTTTTGTCTGATACACTTGTAGAAATTAAGTATTTCGAACAGATTTTCCGTCGTCTATAAAATTTCCTCAATCGCACTGTGGATCGTTTGGTTTTCCTAGCATTAGTTAAGCCAATCGATGATATATTAAAGATTTGGTTTCTTTTCTCCTGATATAGTTGCCATCGCTTATGATAAGGATGTAGAATTTTAATATATCCCGAAGTGTTGGGTTGATATGGTTGGTCACTGCAAGTATCATTACAATGATTATCATTACGTTTTAAAATTGTGATGTTACCAACAACTGATACAGGGTTGCCATCATTTCCAGTGGTGTTATTAAGGTCATTTTCGGATTGATTGTTGTTGAAAGTATGATGGGGTTTTATATGTTTCCCTTTCGAAAGGCTGTCTTCAAGTTTTTTAATGTAGAGGGTTTTCTTGAGGCACATTTTAAGCAGTTAGGGTTATAGACCTGCTTTTCACCACAGTCATAACAAAAAACCGTCCGCTCCTTTAAGCAATCCTGCCAATGATGACCAACTTCTTCACAATTTCGACATTTTCCACTCAATTCTGTAGATTGCACTGCATTGACAGTCAATTCGGTTTCGTATTCCTCAGAACAAATGGAATTTTCAGAAAAAATGATTACCAGATAGTTCTGCAATGCGACGAGGAAAGTTAGGGTTTGGTTCTCTAGCCATCATGTTTCTGCGAACGTACTCTTCAGCCCAAAAATTCTCACGCATTTACACCAATTTTCTCAAATGAGGAATTGAGTGAACGGAGACATATAAAAGCTCTTGTCTAACCTCGGAACGTAAATTTCTTGCTAAAATTGCTACCAGTTCAAATTCAGATAAAGTTGTTGGTAACTTATCCATCATAGTAAATATATTTTCAAAAAATGCATCAAATGTTTTTCCTATCTTCTGCTTTCGGTTTCTATTTCTTCCATTATATCGAATGAAGATTTAAATTCTCTGTATTGGCATCGAATGGCTTCACAGAAAGCACCCTTTTGTGATACCGCCAATACCACTCTCTAGCCTTTCTTGTCAACAAACAATATAAATTTCTGCAAATAATAGAAAAATCACCCTCAAAATAATCCCTTGTTAACGTTTTAATACGATACAAGAATTCCTTAATGGTTAGTCCTTTAGATGTACCGTCCAATTTAACATTCCAATTCTGAATGAATTAAGAAATCTTATCGGCATTTAGAGTATTCCGAGATAAATTAGAAAACGATTTTGCATGTGAAGGGGAATTTTTGATGCTATTGTTCATTGCCATTAGAATTGTTAAGTGCGGTAGGTATATGCGGTTCTGTTGCTGCTCTAGGATTATTATTAGATGGTAAATTCCAGTTGGCCAATTCCAGTACGCTCAATCATTCGGTTTATTTCACGATATTATTAACAGCTGTACAACTCCGTGGATTGATTGCTTCCCTTGCTGTATTTGTCACAGTTCCTGCGGATGTAATGGGGGGTTCTTCTCTAAGTTCTGACCCTACGTTTCCCTCTGAAAGATTTAGACCTGTGGTCCTTCTCGTGCTCCTGGTTTGGATATGTTCTGCTACAGCTCCACTATTCTTCGAACCTGAAGTTTTTGGCGAATTATCTCTTGGTTGAGTAACACGTTTTCTTAAATCCGACAAGTAACCTTACAAACTGGGCATTCTGACGATAATGACAAATGTCTTTTTATAAATTTTTTTTTTAAACTATGACTACACACATTAATTATGAAGCATTCCTGACCATCATTAATTGATTTTTTTACAGATCTTGCAAGCAGACGAATCTATGAAAACAGGTGTTGTTGATAACGATGGAGGTTATGTTAGTTAAGCCATTATTTATGTAATGTAATCTATACACTTTACTCACAAAGTACACAACAACAAAGTTGATATGTTAAACCAACCTGTACCAATGTTATAATGTTTTGATCGATGTTTCGAACAACAACGATTTCTAACTGCAATTAGTTTTATTAATCGAATTAATTGTCGATGTTACAGTGGTTTTGTGTTAATAGAGATAATAAGAACGAATAGGGAGCCATTGAAAAAACTAGCTATCAGTCGGGTGCGGTGTTCGTGTCCCATTGTCTCAACTTAAGTTTATTACATACTACTAATTTAAAAAAACTACAGTTTAAACTACATTTGAATATACTCATTTATATGATTTTAAGGACTAGAACTGAAAAAAAACAAGCAAACACAAACTAACACCCCTTGCTCTGTCCTATTGTGAACTCTAATAGTAGTATTCAATGTTAAAGTATACCTACATATTAATGCCGTCCAGATGTTGTTGGATGCAAAACCTTAGTACCCTCACCATCCTTCGTTCTGGCGGCATAATTTCCAGAGCCCCATCAAATCTATCAGAAACTTTAATCATAATTGCTAATATTAAACTAAACATTCCTAAATAATTCTATACTAATTAACTATTTTCATTACAATAATCTTTAAATTGCCAAATTAATTTCATTGCGAAGATCAAATACAAAAAAAATAATAATTTCATAATATATAATTTAAATTAATAATAAAAAAATGAAAACATAATAATAATTGAAACATAAAGTTTAAAGGAATTTAATCAAACAAGTGATATTAAAAAATATAAATTAATAATTAAACTATTTTCATTATTGCCCATAGTGCAGTTTAAATAAAGCATATAAGAAAAAGAGCAAAAACAATTTTAAATATAAAGTTCAATGATCTTTCTAAAACAGCTGTTCGGTTACAGCATGTTCGATTCTCTTTATGAAAAACTGGAAATAAATAAACAAAACATCAAGTTGCCCCAAACTAAAATTTATTTTATAATAAGAGTTAATAAAATTTATTTATATAAATGCGAACATGTTATAACTGAAAAGATTGTTTGTGCTCTCTTGCTTATGTGCTATTAAATGATAATAATGCAAGAAAAAAAATTTATAATTATCAATATACCCAAACTTATTGACTCACCATTCGAAAATCTGCAGAAGGCCCCATTTAGAATTCGTGGGTGGCTTAAATTTCTTGGAAAGAAGGGGTTATTCAATATTCTCTTGCATTAATTCATTTGGGATACTTAACTTTAATTGCAGTTTAAATGACGATATAATTTCATGTAGCTATAATAATTTTTTAAATTTGTTTCTTTATTTAGATATTTAACAGTTTGATAATTAGCATCTTTAAGGGGTTGAGTTTAAATAATTCTTTTCCGTAAATATGCCCGTTAAGTAACCGTTACGATAACGGTTAGCCCAACCGTTTATGCCAAGTACTGTAGCTTTCAGTATTTAGCGCTTAACGGATGATTTTTTACCGCAAATTGATAACTTTCTATAAATCAAATTTTAAAAAATTTTCCCCGTACAATTAGAAAAAGTTGTTTGTTGTTCTATCCATTCACTGGAAGTTGCTTTTGTTAATTCCCCTAATTTGATATTTTATTCCAATTTGTGCCGGGGTCAAGGGTATGACCAATTAATATTTAGATTTTGTTGTTGTCAATTACACAATATTAATTGCAAATGTTAAAAAATTGTAGAAATCAAAAGTCACGGCTGGAGAAGTCTTTTCACCTGGAAAAAGTAGATAGTGTGCACCATAAAGATATAAAACGGATGTTCTCTTTTGTTTTCCCTTTCAAATAAATCACTGAATAAAACATAACAAATCAGGCTATATGTGATGCAATTTAAATTAAAATTTTTTTTCGACGTTATTAGGGAAAATTCCTGACAAAAGAGCAAAAACTATTATGTTTCACCTTTAACTTTAATAACGTTTAACTTAATCTCACCTTAAAGATTTTCTTTATTAATCACTAAATAAACGGTCACTATTCTACCGCACTAATTAATTATACCTTTTAGTTCGATAAACAAATTGTAAATGATTAAGGATGAGTAACAGATTTACCTGGTAAAGGTGACCTACGTTCTTGCAGATACATCAAATTTGAAAGGAAAGTGCATATTTTCCATAAAACTAAACCTTGCCACTAATTCCCGCTAAATATTTTAATTCCTAAATTATATTAATAATCTCGCAACTTGGCAACACTAACAATTTTTCTCTTTTCTTATTTTTTCCCCATTTCTAAAAATGAATAATAATAACAAAACAACAAAATTTTAACACGATTGATAAAAAAAAAACATAAAACGTAAGACCAATCAAAACATTGAAATGCGAGAGCATATATTTAGCTCAGACAACACTCTTATATTCGTAAATGGCACTAATCAAAAGGGGTAATGTTGTAAATTAAGAAAGAATGAAATCAAAACAAAAGGTACAAAAGTGCCAAATTATCAAAACAGTGAAGATAAACTAACTTGACATGAAATGTAAAGGTGACATTAAAGAGAATTAAATTAAATAAAAATCAAAATTTATAAAAATAAAAATTAAACTTAAAAAAAAAAAATAAAACAAAAAAGTATATATATTGTTATGTTTTTTTTTTACCTTTTTAAAAAACGTGTATTTATGAGTTCGTAGATTGTAGTTAAAATAAAATAAATCTTGTTTAGTTTTTAATTAAAAGCCTTTATTCAACACAGTTTTGTGCACCACTGCTTGTAACCTTATTACAAGCAATAAAAAACGTGTATTTATGAGTTCGTAGATTGTAGTTAAAATAAAATAAATCTTGTTTAGTTTTTAATTAAAAGCCTTTATTCAACACAGTTTTGTGCACCACTGTTTGTAACCTTATTACAAGCAATAACAATTTTGCATTCTTAATTACTCTTTCTGTTTACTACTTTGTAAACAACAATTACTTGACAGATCTTTCTACTTAAAGATCTTCCAAACCGATCGTAGATACAGCTTAGGTTCGATCACAACCTTTTCAACCAGAGGTTATCCACACTTAACTCTCTTTACTGAATTAGCTCCAACTAAACTGTTTTTTTTATTTCACGATTCACTTCACGAGTGTACTCCTTATAAACTCTCTTTACACAAACTACCGTACTTAAACTGCACTCGTTGAGTTTACGACACATAAACTGATTGCTGTTTGCATCGATGTGTTATTTATATGGCTAAGTAAACAATACATCGAAAGCTCTCGAACCTCTCGATATTTCGGGTAGATTCCATTTCTTTCTTTTAAATTTCTTTTTATTTCTTTTGTAGCCATGTGTATGTGAACATCTACCTTTTTCAGCTCTTAGTATTTGTTGTTGCCGTGTTATTTGTATTTACTTTATCTCTGCTAATGGTTGTTGTTGTAGATTTGGTTGTTTGTAAACAGCACGTACAGTTGTTCTTGCAGCCTTTGTTTATTTTACCGATGTAATAAATGCTGTGGGGCCCAATCTTATTTTCGTAACAATATATATAGAAGGCCAAAAAACTCAATTGACGAACCAAACCAATGGAAAATAGTATAGAAAACATATTTGGATAAATGTGAAGGTAATTTTTACTCTTCTTGTTTTAATAAGACTGATAGCCCACTTGCCCACATTCAATGTGACCAATTATCGACCAGGAACGAACATTACAAATTCCCGACCTTAAACTTGCAGATCCGAACTTTTATAAGAGTGGCCCTGTTGATATTTTAGTGGACGCGGATTTGTGAGTAGAATTATAAGTCTACGACACAACGAATTTCTAGTGGAAGGTATATCGTAACGCTTCCTTTTACACACGACTTCCCCTCGATCGATCAACTTGGGTATCGCGAAGACTAGTGCTTTACGACAATTTGTTAGAATTGAATCATGTCTTTTGCGCAAACCGGACATTAGGGATATATATGATGAGGTTGTGAAGGAATATTTGAGCTTAGGTCATATGAAACCCGTAGATCCTTCTGACAAAGCGATTACTTATTAGTGTTATTTACCGCAACATCTTGTTATTAAGCTTGATCTGAAGACCACAAAACTTAGGGTAGTCTTCAATGCGTCGAATAAGACTTCGAATGGTACTTCCTTAAATGATTGCTTATTTACACCTGACTTCCCCTCGATCGATCAACTTGGGTATCTCAAGGACGAGTGCTTTACGGCAATTTTTTAGAATTGAATCATACCTTTTGCGCAAGCTGGACATTAGGGATATGTATGATGAGGTTGTGAAGGAATATTTGAACTTAGGTCATATGAAACCGGTAGGTCCCTCTGACAAAGCGGTTACTTATTCGTGTTATTCACTGCACCATCCTGTTATTAAACTTGATCGGAAGAACACGAAACTTAAGGTAGTCTTCAATGCGTCGAATGAGACTTTGAATGGTACTTCCTTAAATGATTGCTTATTTGTGGGACCAAATTTGCAGGCCGATTTGGTAATTTTAATTCTGCGTTGGCGATTGTTTAGATATGGTTTTAATTCTGACATCAAATGTATCGCTAGATCAGGGTTCATCCTTCGCACACTTCATTTCAGTGAATTCCTTATTGAAGCTCCCCTGATAGTCAGTTGACCGAATACGAACTTCAGACTGTGACTTTCGGTGTGAATTGTGCTCCTTATTTAGCTAGAAAAACTTTTAACATTCGAAGAGTCTAGCAACTCTAAGACACTAGGGATTTTGTGGAAGAGCAATTAGATTTTTTCTTTCATGGTCATGATTATTATGCAACGCATTTGGCAGGACAATATTGATCGGAATGAAGTCCTTACCGCTTCTACGGAGAGGGAATGGATAAAATTCGTTGAATGCTACGACAGAATAAATGAAATTAGGATACCGAGATGGGTAAATTTTTCTAGGGAATCTGCTGCCGAGTTGCATGTTTTTTCTGATGTATATTCACATTCAAACCACAGATGGCACGATTTTTACTAGTTTGTTGTCTTCAAAGACAATAGTCCCCATTAAATCGGTATCTATCCCTCGTCTTGAATGGTGCAGTGCTGTGTTAGCATCGGAACTCTTAGGGAATTTGCTTAGGGAAATTGGTACTCCTATTGAGCGCATTTATTGTTGGACCGATTCCACTATTGTGTTGACTTGGTTGCGTAAAGATCCCTGCACGTGGACGACCTTCGTTGCGAATAGGGTTTGTCTCATTCATGAGAATACGGGTGGTCATAATTAGCAAAATGTAAGGTCGGAAGATAATCCAGCTGATTTAGGTAGTAGAGATATATTCCACTTGAATTGCTAACTGAGTTTGTGCAACTGATTTCCATACATGGTGGTAATCACTTCATGTTGCGCATTTATAGATTTGAGTATTTGGTATCAAGATTGCGTACTCTTTCGCACCGTTATTAATAGGTGTAAGCGTTGTATAATTGAACGCAAGTGAATATGCAGTCAAATAATGGCTGCACTTCTCCCCGAGAGGATTATTTTGAATCGCCCACTTACTAATACTGGGGTTGACTTTGCTGGCCCTTTCGACGTCAAAACCTTTACTTATCGATCTTGTCAGATCACTGAAGTATATGTTTGTATATTTCTTTGTTTTGCTACTAAGGCCATTCATTTGGAAGCTGCGACGGATTTATCGACGGATGTATTTTTAGCTGCTTGAAATTGCTTTATTTCTCGAAGAGGTTGTCCTCATACCATTTTCTTCAATAATAGTACAAATCTTGTGGGTGCGTCGAATGAGATGTCTAGAGATTTTACCACCTTTTTAAAGAAATTTGAGACCAGGATGTGCCCTAGTCTTGGTTATACTACTTTGAATTGGAAATTTATACCAGCCAGCGCTCCCGACATGGGAGGTTTGTGATAAGCTGGTGTTAAGAGCTTTAAGTTTAATTTTCGAAATAGACATCAATCTTGTCGATATACATTCGAAGAATTATCGACTGTTTTGGGAAGAATTGAAGCTTGCCTTAATTCTCGTCCCTTGTGTCCAATACCGGACAATCCTAGGGAACTTGTAACATTGACACCAGGCTGCTTTTTGATCGGATCACCCATTCTGGCACCTCCAGAACGATCGATGCTGGATTATCCAGTAAATATCGTCTACCAGTATAGTAAAATTCGAGCTTTAATCCATCATTTTTGCAAACGATGGAAAGAGGAACATTTGTCTGTTTTACATAAACGTTACAAGAGGCAACATCCAGAGAGAGATATTGAACTCAATAATGTGGTCGTATTAGAAATGAACAACTTCCTGCGACAGCATGGAATTTAGGTATTGCCGAGAAAATTTATTCCAGTTCCGACGGTGATGTTCGCGTCGCCGATATTCGTACTAAGATCGGGATCATAAAGCGTCCAATTATAAAACTTGTTATTCTAACACTGAACTTTATATATATATATATATATTATATATATATATATATATATATATATATATATATATATATATATATATATATATATATATATTCCAGTTAAAAATGCTTTCCATAAATTTGGATAGACATGGTAGTAATGAAATAGGGCAATATCCAGAAAATTCGATCGAATTTTTATTTGGCTTTGGAATAGCAACAATAATTGCTATTTTCCTCAATTGAGGTATTATTCCCGATTAAAAAAATTGATATTCGGCCAAAGCCAGATGTTGTTCCTTTCTCTTTATTGATAGCCATTATTAATTCACATATGTATATTTATTTAGTGGTGTTTATATTTTTTTGGGCATATATTATGTAGTGTTCGTGAGTTGTTTTTTTGCTAAGTTAAATTCAAGTGAAAAATTGCTAAGGAGTTTAAAGACATTTGGTAATGCTTTTTGATCCTGTGATGATTCCATTATCGGTTTGTATTGCTGTTATAGGTTTGAATGTATTGCGTCTGGAGATCATTGTAACTTTGTAAAAGTTAAGGTAATAGCCTTAGATTTTTTACACTCAAGCCTAAATTTTGCATTCGTTTTTTTTATAAAAAACTGGATTAACATTATTAGAATGCTTTTTAAAGGTTTGCCAGCATTTTATTTTATCAATTCGAAGTTTAGTTATTACTAAATTCCACCAGGGAACAGATCGTCTTGGTGTAGTCGAAGTTTGCGGTATGAAGTGATAGGCAGTAGATCTATCTATTGTAACTATTTGATAGAATCTTTTTATTTAGTTCTATATCAACTTGTGCTTCAAAAAGGTCCCAGTTTCCTTTTTTAGATTGAATTTTCTTTAGGTGTTTTGGTTGGTTTGCTTATACCAGTTGATATTGTTGTTTTATGGGAAAATGGTCGCTGTTATGAGGATCATCGAGCGTTTGGCAACATGTAAATGGTAGTAAAAGGGGATGATCAACCAGTGATAACGATGATAGTAAATGTGTAGGGTTGCAATCAATAATTAGACATATATTATTCTGGTTCAAAGAATTTTCGATAATTTTACCCCGTACGTTACCAGAGGCTGAACCCTATAATATTACATTACAGGTATTTATATCTCCCATTAAAATTTAGGAGTTTGGATGTCACTAACAAGGTCGTTGAACCAAACCAAACCATCATGGTGTATATATACAGATACTATTTTAAGTTTTAAGTTAAGCGTTATTTCTATTGAGATGTTTGGTAATTTTGATGAATTGTAGATACGTTTGTGTGCGTTGTGATCGCAAATAAATACACCAATTCCATTTAATGTAGTAATGTAAAGAGGTTTTGTAAATAGCAACAAAATACCTTTGGTGGGATTAAAATTGTGTTACAAGGTAAATGCGTTTCTTGCAATAAAACAAGATGTGAATTTTGTTCTTTTAAAATAACTTGGAAGTCTATGTAGTTGTTGAAATAATCTTCTATATTCCATTGAATAATGTTTAGTGGTGTCCTAAGAAATATAAGTATTTAGTTAATATGTTAAATATTTAAGCTGTTATTAAGTATCCATATTTTCCTTTCCGTCTATTGAGTAATTTTTGCTGGAGAGATTTCATTTTGTTTTTTAATTTTTGTCATGAGATCATTCTATTGAGTTTGTTTTACTCAAATTTGTTCATTTTTGTTTATTTGTAGTATATGTTGTTTGAGTTTTGTTTACATTTTCTTTTTTGATTACTTGTGCAGGTTTTGAGTTATAGTATTGTGTTTTTGATCTTAATTTAAAATTTCCTCTAAAGATGATGAAAGAGCTGTTGAAGTATGTGCATTATTTATTTTTGTGTAGATATGGTTAATATGTGCTTGGTTATTGTTTTTTTCTTTCTTAAATTTTTGTTTTTAAATCTTCAGTTATAATTTCAAATGATTCTGTTGGTGATGTTTTTGCTGCAGCTTCTTTCTAGGTAGTTTTTTATTATTTTATATTTTAAAATTTCTTCTCGTTTTTTGAAAACGAGTCATTTTTTGTTGTTTGACCTATGAGCATGATTACAGTTTATAAATTGTATTTTAGTACATAGTACAGGGTCATGTATCATGGAAGAACAAACTTCACATGTAGCATTTTGCCGTAAAAAATTTTTTGTGTCCCAGTTTAAAACAGTTTTTACACTGAATTTGGCTAGGGATATAAGACTGAACTTTACAAATTAGAAATCCTCTTTTTATTTCCTTAGGTAAGAAAATATGTTGGAGTGTTCGTACTGTTACTAAATTTAGTGATTTTTGTGCAACCGACTACTCCTTGGTCCCTGAGTCCATTAATAATTTCTTCTTCTTTTAGTTCTTTTAAGGATGGTGCATAGACAACACCTTCAATTGTGTTAAGAGTAGGATTTAAAAAACATTCAATTGAACATACTTGTATTAGTGTTGTTGCTTCTAAAAATCTATTAGCTTGTGCTTCATTGTTGGTAAGAATTACTATTTTTCCATTTTTAGTGGAGCTAATTTTCTATGTAGGTTCATTTGAAATCCCTTTGAAGACTTGGACACTAATGGACATCGATAATATTAAAAAGTCCCTGTTTTCTTTTAGGTTCTGAAGATTTATTCGGGTCCAGTAATGAAAAATAATTTCCCCCGAGGAGGCCATGACTAACGCACGATTGTAAAAAAATAGCGCCAAAATTAAATACGTTTTTTTTTATATACATATATATAGTGAGCAGAGTTTAAATATTAAATTTTCGATATAAGCAAAGTGAGATTTAATAAACACGTCTTTACAAAATAAGCGCACGGTATAGAATGTTGCAAATATATTCTTTTAATTTGAAGCCCTTATCGAGTATAAAAACCAGATATTAAATTTTATTCACTTTTTCTATGCTCTATTATTGTTATTGTTGAGTCCACCACTCATATTTATTTTTAGTAGTTTGGTTTTATTTCGTTTAGTTTTAATTATTGATGTTATTAATGTCATACAAAATAATTTTCCTACTGTGTTCATTTGTATCACCTTCCGCATACATTCATGTGTAATTAGCATATAATAGAACTATATTTTTCGAGAATATTTGACATATCATTTATATACATCTGTATATTCTAAATAGCAATGCGCTCAAAATAGATCCTTGCGGTACTCCAAATTCATTATCCACTTCCTTTGTTTTATACCACTTTTGTTGTTTCCTGCTCGTAAGATATGATTAAAACCAATCCAATTAATTTTCTCGAATACCATACATATATCAATTGCTCCTTTAAAATCTAAAAATAATGCCATTATCTTTTTATCTATAAATTTCCATCTGTTTATTAGAAAATTTGCGGTTGTTTCGCGTGCTCATAACAAGCTTCATTGTAACATTGTCAAAATACGATTTATTTTTTATGATCTTACAAATATTTTTAATTTCTTGGTTTGTTATTGCACAGAATTTAAATCTATTTGTTATCACAAATATATTGTTTATATTGTTTTCTACTGTATCAATAATTGACTTAAACCTATTTACAAAGTATTTATTAAATTGAGAGTCATTATATGTTTTGATGTTTTTGATTTTGTTTGTGGTTTAAAATATCTTCTCTTCAAAATATTTATTTAGTAAAGCAAGAGTATAAGAGACGAAGTATTTAAAATTATGGACGATTGCTTGTAAGACATTTAAGTTGTGCTTGCGCAGCCCTCTAATGTATACCCACAGTTACTGTTATTGTTAGTATATTTCTAGTATTAAGTTTATTTATATAGACAGGACATTCTCTGTCAGTTGCAACATGATTTTCATCAAAACTTATATTTAGATACTTGTTTGCTCTTATTCAGTTTATACATCCTTCCTTTGATTTGTGATTTCCATGGCATCTATGGAAAGTTTCATATTTAGTGCACTAATTCGATTCATGATTGTATCCCAGACATTTAAAGCACATTCTTCCCATCCGATGTTTAATTTCTGTGCTGTTTTAATCTTTGTTTATCTGTTAACTATTATCTTAGAATTATAGGTTATTTTATTATATCTTTTATATTCATAGAACTATACTATTTTAATTTCATGTTCTTGTAACTGATGATCTTGCCTCTTTATTTTAGCTAAAAGCTCTTCATCTGAATATTTAAGAGATATGTATATCTGATCTGAATATTGACATATCTCTTTCGTTAAGCGCTCCAATTTCACCCATTTTGTTTTCGATATCATTTTTTATCTTTTTTTTCTCTTTTTTGACTTTGTATAACAATTGTACAATTTTTCCTATATTCAATATTTGTGGTATTCAGGTTAACTGTATCTACCTTGTTGTTTAAAACTTCTTTTGTCTTTCCTTCGTTTTTATTATTAAAGGAACCAAAAAAAAAAAGGTAAAAACAAATTTTTTGGTGTAACAATTAACAGAGAGTACCATTACACAACATATTGTAGCAATTTGGATTAAAAGTTGCATTCAATCCGGATTTTATATTACAAAATGGAATGAAAAATGGTGTCCCGATTACCGAAAAATCCGGATTATTGAGGTACGGATTATAAAGAGTTTACTGTACGCTGAAAACAGTAGGAAATTGGTCCGACGACAAATCTACCCAAGATTTAGTTTGAATCGCTTCACTTGAAATACCCTTCACAAAACCAAAGTCAATCAAATCGGAATCTAATGTCGGTCAAAAAGTGGGCTGTCCACTTGAAATCACATTCAGTCTTTATTTAGATATTGCATCAAATAAAATGCATACATTTGGGCTTATTAAATGAGATTCTTAATAAGTATCATTAGCATTGCAGCCTCTAGCTGCCAAAAATTGTGATCCCAGCGATTGAAAAAATTTTCAATACTGCTCCCCAGTGATGGAATATCTGGGTGGAAAATACACAAATTTCTGGTGGCCTGAAGATATTACTCGCAAAATTCGTTCATTACATTTCGCTATATCTCAAAAAATGGCAAGGGGGTGGTATCTTTTAGTGATGAAAGCTATTACGTAGGATAATAAATAAATTAGTTTTTATATGTAAATAAAATGTTATAAAATAGTCACGTGTTAACTTAATTAAATGAATTTAAAAGGTTTTGAGTTATATTTGACGCGAACTTTTTTATGCCGTCCGTATTGACTGCACAAAAAAATCATTTTTATTTATGTTGCGAAAACTATTTTGTATAGCGTGAAGTTTTTTATATTTTTTTATTAGATTTGTTTTATGTGGTCTCTATCCACCGCACAAAAACAGGTTTCCCTGTATTCGCGATTTAATTACAATCGCATAGTGTTTTGAAGAAACTCCTTGCTGTGAAATGAGTTTCGGAGATTAGTATGATGTCTATTTGTTTGTTTTTGAAGAAATATTTAATTTCGTTTTTATGTTGGCGGATGCCGTTAGCGTACCAGAAACAAATTTTCAGAGAGTAAAAAGTTTGTTGAGTACAGCCTGCAGAAACCACTGCTCAACCACCAGAAACTCCGTCATCATATTGGTCATGGAATTGGCAATTATTCATCATTTTACTCATGGTGCTGGTAAATTTGTTGTTAGCACTAGATATACTATGGTAGATTTCAGTCGAAAGAAGTTGAATTTAGAAACTCCTACTTTGAGCTGCGAGTGTGGTACAGAGTTCGATTGATTGTCGTCTTAGTTGATGTAGTCTTCTGATCAGCTTGGCTGGCTGGTAACAGGCAGTGAAATAGCTAGATTTCCGGTGGTAGTTACTGGATTCGACTGTAATTCGTTCAATTCACCCGTTTAGTAAATAGGTCTGTACGTTTGTTAGACTCTATGATCTCTTTGCTATAAACCAGGTAGTTCCAGTTGGGATTGGTCTCATTTTTTTTGTTTTTATATCATTTCTACCCGAAACTGAGACTCATAACGTTTCTCACTTTGAAACCTTTATTTTATAGTCCATCTTTTGCCTCGGTGCCACGCAGTAGTCAATGCCTTTAATTAAAATTCGAAGGCAATATTATATTTTGATTAATATATAAATTCTCTTTCCGGTTTCAAATTCTGTAACAATTTTGCGGTAATCAATTTTTTCTCTTGAGACCAGCCCTCAGCGGATAAAACCTACTCATGCAGTGCAATTTGCTGGTACTAGGAAAATAGGTTGTGGGAAGAGCAGTGTATATGTACGTTCGATTTAATTTGCTCATGCCGTAAGTGGCAGGAAAGACATTCGCAGGAAGATTGTTCCACAAACGAACAGTGCAACCAAAGCACGAATTCTCCATATAATACGTTGTGCGGTTCACTGGACAACCAACTACAAAGGGATGTGCTCTACGAGAAATACGAGTACTACGTAAGAATATATGATTACTAGGAATTAGTTCCTTAATTTCGTCAGAACACATTCCGTTATAGTATCGATAGAACAATGAAACACACGTTACATTGCGACGATGCTCGACGAATCGATAGAGTTGGCTACCCTATCATCATTAATAAGAACCTTCGTCCTCTCCTGTACACGGTCGAGAAGCTCCGAAATAGACTTTGAAGCATACATGAGAGTTGTATTCCAATTTGGGTCGGATATAGGTCTTGTAAATATTATGGAGATCAGATGGAGTGAGGTAGTTCTTACACCGTCTTAAAAAGCCGAGGCACTTCAATGCTTCTTTCGACACTACAAATATGTGCTCGTTCCAACGAACGTCACAGTGAACTCTCATGCCCAGAACATCAAGAGCATCTGGTTCCTCAATATCTACATTACCCATGAACACAGATGACAACACACCACCACGTCTGTGTGTCAGAAAACAACATTGGGGTTGCGCGCATTAAAGTCGACCCTGTTCGCGCGACACCACTGACATTTTCTCCAGATCGCTTGTAAGCGTGTCGTTCATATTCCGCCTTTTCGACCCAATCTCTAAAAGGCTCGGCCTACGATCAAAAGAATATGAATGACAAATGTTGCTGTCATCTGCAAAAGAGTAGATAGTATTAGAAGTAAGGAAAAGAAAGTCGTCCAGAAATATCAGAAATAGATTTGGAGAAAGAACAGTATCTTGCGGTACCCCTGAATTTATCCTGAACTTGTCGTATGAAATCCCATCTATAACCACTCTTATAGAGCTATTTCTTAGAAAGCAATAAGTTTGGATATGAGAGCCAGATTCTGTCAAACGCCTTGGAAATATCAAGGGCCACAACTTTACTCTCACCAAATCCATGAATCGGCCTATTCCACCTTTCGGAGAGCAACGCCAGCAAATCACCAGTAGAGCTACTTTTACGGAAACCATACTGACGATCGTTCAGCAAATTGTTGGACTAAATGTTTCACAAGGTGGAGATTAATCTTTTTTTTCGTTATTCCTCTTGGGAGCATATGGCGTCCACAAAGCATCTCCATCTAACACGGTTTACTGCTGTTGACTTTGCCTCCTCCCATGTTAGGTTGTTCAGTTTCAGTTCTTGGATAATTGTGCGTCTTCAGGTGTTTTTGGTCGACTACGATTTCTTGAGCCTTGAGGATTCCACACTAGTGACATTCTCGTGATACTCTCTGGACTTTTTCGGATGGTGTGACCGGTTTATCCCCACTTTCTTCTCCTTATCGACTTCGGTATGGGTTATTCATTAGTCATGCTTCACAGTTTTGTGTTACTTATGGTGTTAGGCCAGAATATTCTGCATATGATTCTGAGGCACTCGTTAATAAATACCTGGAGTTTCTGTGTGAAGTTATCCGATACAAGCCAGGTTTCACTGCCATACAGCAGTACCGATTTAACATATGAGCTGAATATTCTGAGCTTAGTTCGTCTGGATATATATGAGCTTCTCCATACTGACTGCAGTTGTCCAAATGCAGCTCTCGCTTTATTGTGCTTGTTATCTACATCTGTTTCTGCCCCACCGTTTGTAGTCATACTTCCTAGATAGCAGAAGCTATCTACATACTCGACTGGTTGACTCGTATTGTTTATTCTCATGGCCTTGGTTTCTTGATGTTTATCTCAAGCCCAACACTAGGCAAATGTCATCCGAATAGTCCAAGTCTTCGAGTTGGTGTGAGAGACTCCATGTGATCCCTCTTCTTTTCGAACAGACTTTGCTCATTATGTCATCCAGCACGATGGTGAATAGCTGAGGTGATAGTGGGCATCCTTGTTTAACTCCAGCATTAATGTGGAATGGTTGACTGATGTTTCCGTTGTGAAGAACTGAAAGCTCTAATTATTCGAATTATCTTCTGGGTACTCCTTTGGTTCTTAGTGTTTTCCATATAGCCGTTCGCCTGATGGTTTCAAACGCTTTCTTGAAATCGACGAATAGTAGATACAGGGGGGTACGCCATTCTATGAACTATTCAATGAATATTCGTAAAGTGTTGGCTTGATCTACGCAGCTGGCTTCAGACCGAATAGCCAGCTTGTTCGTCTCGCAGTATGTTGTCTATTCTGCTCTGAAGCCTTCCCTGTATTATGAATGCAAGTATCTTATATATGGTGTTAAGTAGAGTATTTCCTCTCCAATTTTTACAGTCTTTTAAGTCGCCATTTTTTGGTAACTTTACAATGATGCCCTTCTTTCACGTAGGAGGCAGCCTCTCCTCATCTCATACTGATGTGATGTGAGGCAGTAGAAGTTTAGCTGTGGTTTGAATGTCAACACGTAGAATTTCCATCTTCGCCTGCCGCCTTATTATTTTTCAATTTACCAATCGCCCCTTTTATCTTATTTATATTGGGTGGGTTGCATGGTATTATTAAACTGTTTTCCTCATCTATGTTCTCAACTGTTTCGCTATCCTGAGAAGTGTTCGTAACGTTACTAATTTCATTGAAATGTTCTCTCCATCTCTGTGTTTGTGGATCATTGTTCGTTATTAGTGTACCATTTTTATCAGCAATGGATTGGTTCCTATTACACTTTTGATCAGTGAGATATTTAACCGTCCGGTAGTTTTCTCATATTATTCTTGCCAGCTGCTTCTTCTGCCGGTGTTGCCAGTCGTTCCAGGAACTTTCTTCTGTCTCCTCTTGCAGCTTTCTTTACTTGTTTTGCCAGCTGATGGTATTGCTGCCCCAAGTTATTGTTACTATTCAGCTGCAGTTTTAGTTCCCTTCTTTGAGAAACCAGGTTCCAAGTGTAATCTGATATCTAAACTCTTCTATTTGGTTGCACTACACCAAGTGTTTCCTCCGCGACTTGATTATATATTACGTATCTGGTTGCAAAATTTTGAAGTTTTTGTAGGTAGAGCCGTTTTCGCCTTATGTGCCTGATAGTTTCTTTGACATTTCAATTTAATCTTGATTTCACCAGTGATAAGCTCGTGGTCACTGCCGATGTCAGCCCCTATCCTATTTCTGACATCCGATCTTCTGCTCACGCATATATGGTCTGTCTGATTTTGCGCATTGCCGCTCGGGGATGTCCAGGTACAGTTGTGTATTTACTTATGCGGGAAGATGGAGCCACCTATGACTAGTTGAAATGTCTGGCACAATTCTACACTCATTCTTATTCTTGACTCCACAACCGTGTGTGGACCGGATGTTGATGTTGTCGCTACCTACCTTCGCGTTAAAGTCGCCCATGGGTATGATGATATCACCTCTTCGAATTTTCGTTGGCGTGGATGTTAACTGCATGTAGAATTCATCTTTATTATGTTCTTCAGCGTCTTCCGTTGGGGCATAGCACTGCACAATGGTAACATGTCGTCCGTCCTACTCTATCCTTGAAGCGAGCCATTATCACACAATCCGATACTGGTTTCCATGTTTGAAGGGAGTTCTTTATTCTCTTTGATATTATTAATCCAACTCCACTTTCGTCGCCATTTGTTCTTCCACTGTAGAGTACGATATTACCATTTGCAGTAAGAAGTTCGCCATTGCCATTCCACCTCATATCGATTATTCCTAAGACTTCGATTTTATACGCCAACATTTGATCTTCAAGTTGTGCAAGCCTTGATGCTTCACGAAGAGTTCGTACATTCCATTGCGCAACGGGCGTCCTGTTTCGTGTACCGAAAGTCGTTGTCGTATTTTCCTGTCCATTATTATTTTACCTTGTTTCAGTTTCTTTAATCATTTTAGTTACAAGCTAAGCAGATGATTAGTCTACTGTAGCCCGTTCTAGGATGATGGGGCTGCCATCTTATCGCCGCCTAGAAACGACGCCTCCATTGTATTGTATTGTGTAGTGGTGAGGATCCTTGCTAAGTACGTTGGCCGTGAGGATCCTTGCTAAGCGTATTGGTGGTGATCCTTAGTTAGCATTGCCGTTCTTCCCAGTAGGTGGCGTTTTTCCTGATCATTATTGTGATGATTGTCATAGTCGCCAGAGGTAAAGCTGGAATGTCAGGGAAGCTTCTTTTTAATGTTTTGGTCCGGAGGGGTTGAAGTCTCTTAATGAAATATTCGAAAACCACAATTAAATGTTTCCCTCTGCTGGGGCTCGAACCTGGGTTGTTTGAGTTGTTTGCCGACACTCTAACCACTACTTTGGAAAGTGCCGAACAAACTGCTATTTGGCGGTAGTTTTCGGGGTTACTTGTCTCACCCTTTTTAGGGATTAGCGTTACATTTTTCCAGCAAGATGGAAAAACACCGGCATGGTTAGGCGCACTGAAAAGATTAGCCAACGGACGCGCAAGCGTCGAAGTGCATTATTTCAGGACTAGACTTACTAATGTCGATTAATCCAAAATTTATTTCTTGATTTAATCGGAAGCTTTCTAGATGGGATGAAATTATCCATCCCTTGTCTTATTAGGTTGACAATTTCGGTCATGACATTTACGTTAGAATTAAGAAAACAAAGTTTCCAATTGAAATTTCCGTAGAAATCGTTAAGCTCTGCCCAACTAGTTTTATCGTAATTGACAGCCAAGCGCTTTGTAGCTGTCTGAGAAGCGTTATGAAGAGTGGAGAACGGGAAAGAGGTAGAAAAATACATACTTTTCGGGGTGTGTAGTGAGAAAATGGTTGAGATGTTATTTTGATGACCATCTATACCCGATATTTGCGTAGGTTCATTCAGGCGCGAGGTGGCGCATTTGACTTTGTGGAGCACAGAGCATTTCATGAAGAAATATATCAATTGAAAAGAGGTTATTGAACAAGAATGTAAATTAATATCTTTGAATGTATTTTTAGATGACGAGGGCGTATTAACGCTATTCGAACGGGAGAATTTTACAGCGTTAAAAGACAGTAAAGATACAATTGTACCTACATGTAATTTCCATTATGAATTAGAATTTTCAATTCACTTTAAACTGACGCTGATATTTATTCGGTGTGACAATAAGAATATACGTGCAGAGCATATGAAAACAGATATTTTTCTTGGAATATGACATTAGATGGCATACATGGGAATACTGCGTTATAGAAATACTACATTAAAAATTTTTAATTTGCTGCTTACTGAAAAAAATTGCAATAACCAGTAAAATTTTATACGTTACAGAAAAAATTCTGTAACCAATAAAATTTGACTCATTACTGAAAGAAATTTGAGTAACCACTAAAATTTTATTCGTTACTGAAAAAAATGCAGTAGCCAGTAAAACTTTACTGATTACTAGGGAGATCGATTACACGACTTTTTTCAAAAAACGGTTTCGAATAATTCGAAAAATTACATCTTTAAAAAAACCGGGTTTTGGTTATCAATTAAAGAAATAACAGGTTATTTTCCTCAAATAATTTTTTTTTTAATTTTGATTGCTTAACTCGGTAAAATTGATATATTTGCCTCATATACATATAAATTTGCCTCATATTCGCCGGCTATTGTAGTTTCTAGCAACTAAATATGCTAGAACAACGTTCAGCATTTTTAGGGTCTTGAAGGGCATTTCTTCCTCGACATCACAATGTCCTAATATTCCATCCAGTGATTAATTTTTTACAGCGTATTTTGTAAGAATTTTAGTTGCCAGCGCCTGGAGACTACTTGGTACAGAATCAAGTTTTTCTTGCTGCACCATAACGTCAATTGTAAAACATATTAAGGTGGTTAATCTTGAAAATCCTTTTCAGCTTAGTATTTAAGGATACTTAAAATATCTGGACTTATCCTTTCCATCGATTTCCAAATATTTTCACAGTTCAGAGGACATCAGTAGAAACATACATTACGTATTTAATAATGTGTGGCACTGTGGTATGTTAAGGAAGAACCCCTCTACCAATACATCTGCTGTTCGTAGTCAGCATTTGTAAGTCCTTTTCAATGAATCTGGTTGATCTTCATTCACCATATATAAATTGATTATTTATTTACAGAAAATGAGAAAAAGTTGTTGTTGCTCAAGTGTACATATCCATGGTTCTCACGTTCTTTGTAAGACGTTGAAGGTTGTCATATATATAAAAATAAGACTATATTATAAGCTTAGACAAATGCTTAAACGATGAGCAAATTTGCAAAAAAGATATAAAAACGTATAAAAATTATACATATTTAAATTAACCGGTTATTCGTGTTATATAACGTGGTATAATAATATAATACACATGCAGTGCATTGTGCTGGTACAAGGAAAATAGGTTGTGGGAAGGAGGATAGAGTGGATAGTAGTGTTTATGAACGATCGATTTAAATTTGCTCATGTCGTAAGTGGTAGGGAAGACATTCGCAGGAAAATTGTTCAACAAACAAACAGTGTGGACGACATGGAGTTTGTTAAAGACACGAAAGTCTCATATTTTCGATATAGACGAGGAGATAATCTGGTCTATTTTAGAAAAGATGACGATTTTGTATTTTGTAATAATGCCGCAGGACTATTACAGAAGCTGGGTTTCCCTGAAAAGTCTGAGGAATGGCGACTCTTTATTGATTGATCAAAGAAAAACATACATATGCATATGCGTATGTATTTCCTATCAGACATTTTGTTTCATTATATATGTGTGTTGCCTAATAATGTATTAACAATTTTTTGTCAAAGTACCTGCTTTTATTGGTTCTTTTACTTTCAACATATATGGCTTTAATTTAAATGCTTAAAATGTAAAATTTATATTGGAAGAATTTTTTATAATTTTTTGGAAATAAAAAAAAAAACTGCAAAAACAAAATATGTTCGCTAATTTGGTCAAAGTTAGATACCTGTATTTAATTTTAAATAAAATCAGCAATAACTAACCGATTTTCATGATTTATAGCTTATTTTATGCTCAACATTTTAAGCTTTCATTTAAGTGCTTAACATGTAAAATTTTTATTCCGAATTTTTTTTAATGACTTTCTGAAAAAGAAAAATTGCTCTAATTTTGCGCGAAATTTTTTTTTCGCAAGCAAGTTATGAATAACTCCGAAACTGTTGAAAATACAAAAAAAAATTTTATTGAGGTGGTTTATAGGAAATTTTATTCTTAAACATTTGCTGGTACTTGGGTTAAAATCGGTCAAGTCGTTTTAAAGTTATGATGAAATATATTAACATAACTACCATATTTCGGAAAAAAAATTCGAAACGCCGATTAAAAAACAAATTGAGCCTGATGGAAAAAAAAGCTGAAAACCGATTTGAGTTCAGCGCATCAAAATCATTATATTCCATATAGTTTTATTTAAAGGCTTTTTTTGCTGTACACCAGTATTATCTATTCCTTCAGTCAATTGATTCTTATTACCGGAACATGAAACACCAATTTCTCTGCACTTAGCTTATAATTGCTTGACAGTCAATGTTAGTAGATTTTCCACTGCGTCGTTCTGGAATTTCAGTCTTTTTCTAAGAATTTTCGGTCGTTTTCTAGGAGTTCGAGTCCCACTTCTGTAAATTAACAGGAGATTGGTGTTTCGTTGTTGGTATTATATGTTAAATATTCAAATAAATGTCTACACAAAGCTTTTATATTTTTCAAATAACTTTATTTATACTAAAATAATTAGCTGATTACACAAACGTTTTTCTAGAAACATAGTATGCCGAAAACTGGAACATTAGTGCCAGTACTGTGTGAAACAGTTGTCAGAAACGGGTGTGCAAAACAAAGCTCTAAGGAAATTATTGAAAAATAATAGAATATTGGATTTAAAAATAGACAGGACTATTTAAAAATCGTATAATAATAATTAATAAAAGTTAATATAAAAAAGAAAATAAGAATAACCCTATACTAAATAGAAAATATTTGAAAATTAAGATTGCAAAGATGACCGAATGCCATCATTGTAAAATTGCAATACGCGGAGAGTCAGACATAATGTGTGCAGGTGTATGCAAAAATGTGTTTCACTGTGCTAAGAGATGCTCGGGAGTGGATCAATACTCTATTGGCATATTGGATTCCGGTGGCTACGTACGCTTTATGTGTGATGACTGCCTGCAATATATCCATAACGTGGATTTGGCGCTTGCAGAAATTCAGAGCAGTGTAATAAAAAATAAAGAGAACTTACTAACATATAAAGGCGAATTTGAAACAGCACTAAAACAAAACGAATGTGAAATAAAACAACTGTTACAAGCGATTGAGAGAAGATATGAAGAGAGGCTTAAAAAGATAGATGAAACACAAAAATACTGTGATAAAAATATAAAAGAAGTTAAAAAGCTGTATATAACAATAAATGAACATGAAAACAAAAACAAAGAGATGTGTGATACAACTGAAATAAATAACAAAATGATGTGTGATGAAATAAAAAAAGCTAGAACGGAGAAAAATGTCAGAGCAACCAGTAGGCTATCATTTGCAAATGCATTAAAAAATAAAACGGTGATGCCAGATAAGAATAAACAAATCCCGCTGATAATTAAGCCAAAGGAAAAACAAAACAAAAGAGGATCTCAATAGAAAGGTAAATCCAACCAATTTGAAAATTGTAAATGTTGAAGAGAAAAAAAATGGAGCTGTTGTTATCCAAAGTGAAAGCAATGAAGAGCGAGAAAAAATAAAAGAAGCAGTACAAAACGAAATGAGTGGAAAATACGAAATAAAAGTACCAAATCAACCGGAAATGAAAATAGCAGTAACAGGGATGTCATTTAAATTTTCAGAAAATGAAATAATTGATAAATTAAAAAAACAGAATGATATTTTAAAAAATAGTGAATTAAAAGTGCTAAAATTGTTTGAATATAAAAGAAATGGTCGCACCTTTTACAATGCAAAAATAAAAATTGATAACGGATCGTATATGCAAATAATGACCGTACAAAAAGTTAACATTGGATGGGAAAAATGTAAAATATATGATGGCACTGATATTATACAATGCTTTAAATGTAGAGGGTATAATCATAAGTCTTAAGAATGTAAAAATCAAGAAATATGTTATAAATGCCATGGAGAGCACAAAACAAAGAAATGCAACAGGGAAGTAATGAATAAATGCATTAATTGTGTTAGAATTAATAAAAGGTTAAATATGGACTTAGATGAAAATCATGTAACATCAAGCAGAGAATGTCCGGTATATCAGAACAAGTTAAATGCTAAAAAAAGAATAGGATTAACAGCCTAACAATCAAGGCAAATATACGGCATTTATACCAATATACAAGGATTACTTAACAACTTTAATCAGCTAGAGATAATTACAGAAATGGGAAAAACAGAATTTATTATTTTGTCGGAAACTCATTTAACAGAAGATATAGAGGAACAAGAAATAGAAATAGAAAATTACAATCAATATACAACTCTATCAAACTCAAACGAACTGGGGGCGTAATAGTTTATTTCAAGAAAAGATGGGATGTGAGAATAGTGGCCGAAAAAGTTATTAACTCCAAAATTTGGATAACTGCATACATCGCTAAATATGAAAACTACATGTGTATAATTACGGCTGTATACAGATCACCAAGTAGAGCAGAGGCAGAGTTTATTGCAGCATTTGAAGAAATTTTAGAGAATATTAGATTTTAATATAGATTGGAGCAAGAATGGTTTTTACAGGGACAAAATAGAATGCATAACAAATGATAATGGCCTTAGGCAAATAATGACAGAATTTACACGGATAACAGGAAGTTCAAAAACCATTATTGATTATATAATTACGAATAATAGGAACATAACAGCCAAAATCAATGACTCAAATAAAATTGCTGATCATGAATCAATTGATATAATAATTAATGACTGCGATAAGTACCTGGATGTGGGTAAAGGGAATAAGGAAGTTAAAATATTTAAATACAACAACACCCAATATAATAGAGAAATTGAAGGTATAAGACAAATAAGTGAAGATGAGGACCTTGATGGCAAAGTTTACGTCTTTGACGGATATTTGGAGAATGCAGTTGAAAATATGACTATTAAAAGAACTATCAACGGAAACAACTCAAATAAATGGTTTAACAATGAACTAAGGCAATTAAAAAGGGAAAAAATTAATAAATACCAAATAGCGAAAATAGATAATAGTAACGAAGCATGGAATAACTACAAATTCGTTCGAAATTTATATAAGGTGAAAATTAAAAAAGAAAAGAGAAATTTTATAAATAACAAAATAATTAATGCTAGAAATCAAAAGAATATGTGGAGAGAGATAAAGAATGTAATACTTAAGAAAAACCAGAATACAATTCAATCTGTGATATTTAACCAAATAGAATATAAGGAAAATTTGCAGATGGCTGATAAATTTAACTAATTTTTTGTTGATAGTATAAGATCTATAAGAGATACAACACCTTACGTGCAATACTGAAACCGAATTCCTGTGATAAACTCTAAATTTAAATTCAGTGCTATAACTCTGGATAAACTAAAAATTATATGTAAAAATTTAAAGAAGAAGGCGGACTACAACAAAATATCAATTAAAATTATACTTAATAGTTGGAATGTGATAGGAAGAACGATGTTGAATATAGTAAATGAATCTCTGAGAACAGGAATATTTCCTGATAATTGGAAAGAGTCAATGATAACGCCCATTGAGAAGATTGCTAAGAAAAAACTTTGTGAAGAATTTCGCCCAATTAATACCTTGAAGACGTGTGAAAAGGTAATGGAAAGGGTAGTAAAGGAACAATTGGAGCAATATATGGAATCGAACGCTTTATTATCTAAGTATCAGTCTGGTTTCCGAAAACATTTCTCTTGCGAAACAGCGGTTAATTTTCTTATTAACGGGTGGAAAAAATCGGAAAGAGACAAAAGGATTGTTGCAATTTTTCTAGACTTTAAACGAGCGTTTGAAACAATTGATAGAGGTATACTACTGCAGAAACTTTGAAAGTACGGCAGTCAAGGAACTGAATTAAAATGGTTTGAATCATATTTGACGAATAGGAGACAAATAACAAAGGTAAATAATATTAAATCCAGGACGGTTAATAACGAATATGGAGTACCACAGGGATCAATTTTGGGGGCATTGCTTTTTATTATATATATAAACGATATGCCAAATATAATAAGTCATTGTGAGATAAATAATATGCGGACGATACACTTATATATATTGAGGGTGGTACAGATGAACAATGTTGTGAAGGACTCGGTAAAGATATTGAAAACTTAAACAAATGGCTGCGGATGAATAAACTTAAATTAAAGGAGAATAAAACAAAAATAATGGAAATTAAAACTAAGACCAACATTACATTCAGAATCAATAATGAAGAAATAGAAAAAGTAAATCAAATGAAATACTTGGGCTTTGTAATAGACAATACTTTGAATTTAAAAGGTCATATTGACTATATTTGCAAGAAAATTGAAAAAAAAAAACTAATTTCTTCAGAAGATTAAGAAAACAAATAAACACGTTAACAGCAATTACAACCTACAATACAATGATTAAACCTCATTTTCAGTTCGGTTCAGCAATTTTTTTTTCATGCTGCACGAGTCAACAAATTGATAGATTGCAGAAATTACAAAATAAATCAATGCGCATTATATTGAAATACAACAGATATACACCGATAAACTTTATGCTTGACTCTCTGAAATGGCTAGATATAGGGCAAAGACTGATATTAAATACCGTAAATTTTATTCAGAAAATTAAAATTGGAATGGCACCACAATATATAATAGAGCAAATAATGTACTTCGGGGAAACACAACCATACCAATTGAGGAATAATGATGACTTCAGAATTCAAAGGACTACAACAACCGCAATGCAACGCTCATTGTTTTACAAAGGACTACAGCTCTTCAACAGATTACCCAGTGACGTTAAAAATGAACGCAATCCGAACATATTTCGAAAAAATGTTATATTTTTTGTTAGAAACAATGTATTTTAAAGCTAAAGCTTGTTATATAAACTATTGTAAATGTAAATTCAACGTATTATTGATACTAATAAAGAAAGATAATAATAATATTAATATATAATAATAATGATAATAATAATAATAATAATAATAATAATAATAATAATAATAATAATAATAATAATAATAATAATAATAATAATAATAATAATAATAATAATAATAATAATAATAATAATAATAATAATAATAATAATAATAATAATAATAATAATAATAATAATAATAATAATAATAATAATAATAATAATAATAATAATAATAATAATAATAATAATAATAATAATAATAATAATAATAATAATAATAATAATAATAATAATAATAATAATAATAATAATAATAATAATAAATAATAATAATAATAATAATAATAATAATAATAATAATAATAATATTAATAATAATAATAATAATAATAATAATAATAATAATAATAATAATAATAATAATAATAATAATAATAATAATAATAATAATAATAATAATAATAATAATAATAATAATAATAATAATAATAATAATAATAATAATAATAATAATAATAATAATAATAATAATAATAATAATAATAATAATAATAATAATAATAATAATAATAATAATAATAATAATAATAATAATAATAATAATAATAATAATAATAATAATAATAATAATAATAATAATAATAATAATAATAATAATAATAATAATAATAATAATAATAATAATAATAATAATAATAATAATAATAATAATAATAATAATAATAATAATAATAATAATAATAATAATAATAATAATAATAATAATAATAATAATAATAATAATAATAATAATAATAATAATAATAATAATAATAATAATAATAATAATAATAATAATAATAATAATAATAATAATAATAATAATAATAATAATAATAATAATAATAATAATAATAATAATAATAATAATAATAATAATAATAATAATAATAATAATAATAATAATAATAATAATAATAATAATAATAATAATAATAATAATAATAATAATAATAATAATAATAATAATAATAATAATAATAATAATAATAATAATAATAATAATAATAATAATAATAATAATAATAATAATAATAATAATAATAATAATAATAATAATAATAATAATAATAATAATAATAATAATAATAATAATAATAATAATAATAATAATAATAATAATAATAATAATAATAATAATAATAATAATAATAATAATAATAATAATAATAATAATAATAATAATAATAATAATAATAATAATAATAATAATAATAATAATAATAATAATAATAATAATAATAATAATAATAATAATAATAATAATAATAATAATAATAATAATAATAATAATAATAATAATAATAATAATAATAATAATAATAATAATAATAATAATAATAATAATAATAATAATAATAATAATAATAATAATAATAATAATAATAATAATAATAATAATAATAATAATAATAATAATAATAATAATAATAATAATAATAATAATAATAATAATAATAATAATAATAATAATAATAATAATAATAATAATAATAATAATAATAATAATAATAATAATAATAATAATAATAATAATAATAATAATAATAATAATAATAATAATAATAATAATAATAATAATAATAATAATAATAATAATAATAATAATAATAATAATAATAATAATAATAATAATAATAATAATAATAATAATAATAATAATAATAATAATAATAATAATAATAATAATAATAATAATAATAATAATAATAATAATAATAATAATAATAATAATAATAATAATAATAATAATAATAATAATAATAATAATAATAATAATAATAATAATAATAATAATAATAATAATAATAATAATAATAATAATAATAATAATAATAATAATAATAATAATAATAATAATAATAATAATAATAATAATAATAATAATAATAATAATAATAATAATAATAATAATAATAATAATAATAATAATAATAATAATAATAATAATAATAATAATAATAATAATAATAATAATAATAATAATAATAATAATAATAATAATAATAATAATAATAATAATAATAATAATAATAATAATAATAATAATAATAATAATAATAATAATAATAATAATAATAATAATAATAATAATAATAATAATAATAATAATAATAATAATAATAATAATAATAATAATAATAATAATAATAATAATAATAATAATAATAATAATAATAATAATAATAATAATAATAATAATAATAATAATAATAATAATAATAATAATAATAATAATAATAATAATAATAATAATAATAATAATAATAATAATAATAATAATAATAATAATAATAATAATAATAATAATAATAATAATAATAATAATAATAATAATAATAATAATAATAATAATAATAATAATAATAATAATAATAATAATAATAATAATAATAATAATAATAATAATAATAATAATAATAATAATAATAATAATAATAATAATAATAATAATAATAATAATAATAATAATAATAATAATAATAATAATAATAATAATAATAATAATAATAATAATAATAATAATAATAATAATAATAATAATAATAATAATAATAATAATAATAATAATAATAATAATAATAATAATAATAATAATAATAAATAATAATAATAATAATAATAATAATAATAATAATAATAATAATAATAATAATAATAATAATAATAATAATAATAATAATAATAATAATAATAATAATAATAATAATAATAATAATAATAATAATAATAATAATAATAATAATAATAATAATAATAATAATAATAATAATAATAATAATAATAATAATAATAATAATAATAATAATAATAATAATAATAATAATAATAATAATAATAATAATAATAATAATAATAATAATAATAATAATAATAATAATAATAATAATAATAATAATAATAATAATAATAATAATAATAATAATAATAATAATAATAATAATAATAATAATAATAATAATAATAATAATAATAATAATAATAATAATAATAATAATAATAATAATAATAATAATAATAATAATAATAATAATAATAATAATAATAATAATAATAATAATAATAATAATAATAATAATAATATAATAATAATAATAATAATAATAATAATAATAATAATAATAATAATAATAATAATAATAATAATAATAATAATAATAATAATAATAATAATAATAATAATAATAATAATAATAATAATAATAATAATAATAATAATAATAATAATAATAATAATAATAATAATAATAATAATAATAATAATAATAATAATAATAATAATAATAATAATAATAATAATAATAATAATAATAATAATAATAATAATAATAATAATAATAATAATAATAATAATAATAATAATAATAATAATAATAATAATAATAATAATAATAATAATAATAATAATAATAATAATAATAATAATAATAATAATAATAATAATAATAATAATAATAATAATAATAATAATAATAATAATAATAATAATAATAATAATAATAATAATAATAATAATAATAATAATAATAATAATAATAATAATAATAATAATAATAATAATAATAATAATAATAATAATAATAATAATAATAATAATAATAATAATAATAATAATAATAATAATAATAATAATAATAATAATAATAATAATAATAATAATAATAATAATAATAATAATAATAATAATAATGGCAAATTTGGTGTTTTTCACAAAAACAGGAGATATCTGAATTTCAATAAAAAATATTTAAATTTAACTTAATAATCTGAAACAAAGCAAATAAATGAAATGTCGCAACTAGTAATCTACTCTATACCAGATTCACATGCGCAAGGGCAGTAGCTTGAAAAAAATAAAAGCCTTAAACTGCCGATTATTGGTAAACTCACCCTACATCGTCGATCAATAAAATAGCACTACTATTGGAAAAAAATATACTTCGTTTTATATCTTGAATGATATTCAACTGATTTAATTGAAACTGTACCACAACATGCTTATAAGACTGTGTATTATTGTTAAAAAAAAAAGTTTGTTACTTAGTTTTTATTATAAATTTTAAGTTTTTAAAATAAAACTTAAAAAACACTAGTCAAAAAATAGCACCATATTCTTTTGCACTAAAAAATAAGTGGCTAAACTATAAATAAAATAATCTTTTTAAATTCGCTATTGTTATCATCGATGCACATGTCAAAATTAATATTATGTCGCATTCCCGTTGTAGGCAATGACAGCTGCACTGCGTCTTGATATTGAATTTACTGTTTTGACTTATTTCATTCAAAATAGCATTCCAGATCTGCTGGACAGCTACCCAAAAGGCTTCAATAATGATTGGTTGTATTTGAAATACACCCTTTGGTATATCTGTCCGAAGGTTTTCGATGGTATTGAAATCAGGTTACTGAACGGGCTACTTCATCAGATTGTTATTTTCTAGAAACCACTTTATTGCTAGTATGCTTCAGCGGCATATAAATTATCATATTCATGAAGGTATAATTGTACCTTTTCCGTCCGACTAGGGTTAAGAGCCAAAGGCCGTGCATCATTCCTAAATAACGAAGATGTTATAACACTTTCTACTATGTAGTGTTACTACTGGTTCGCTATGTACATTAAACTTTTCGTCATATGTCACAAGAAACAACAATGTATTAAGTAGATATTTTATACACAAGTTAAGAGTACTCTACAAGAGCGTAAGAAAATCTTGCCAAATGTGTAACTTATAAGCTGTACCAATTATAGTCTATTCAAATATCTTCACTATCACTTGCACGGTTAACATATTTCGGAAGGCCATTTACTTTTACGGACATTGACTACTTCGGTCTGTTTTACGTCACTGTGAGCAGAAGATATGAGAAAAGATGAGACAAGCTATACACAATGAAATTGCTATCAGCTATAAACCAATTCCTGTGTTATGCACATAAAAAAATTTGTCTCGAAAAGGAACCCTAAGAGAAATATTAAGTTTAAGCTTTCATTGAAACAGATTTGATTATTTTACCTACTTGAAGATAAATCAATGCAATCAGTGCACAAAATAGTTTTTTTCGGAAGCTGGTGCTTCCAACAAGGCAATTAACCAAAATATACACCAAGCATTGTAAAGAAGTTGTCATTCAACGTTCCTAAGCAGCTTCCTATCCTATTTATTATCTCCGGACTTAAATATTATTGAAAATTTACGGGGATATCTTCAACAAAATATCAGAAAATATGCCATTAAGTTACAAAAACACCGCGTGCATACTCTACAATTAAATGTGGGCGTAATTAATCCCGTGTAAACCAAAGTTTATTCTATTCAATGCTGGTGCTTCCAACAAGGCAATTAACCAAAATATACACCAAGCATTGTAAAGAAGTTGTCATTCAACGTTCCTAAGCAGCTTCCTATCCTATTTATTATCTCCGGACTTAAATATTATTGAAAATTTACGGGGATATCTTCAACAAAATATCAGAAAATATGCCATTAAGGTACAAAAACACCGCGTGCATACTCTACAATTAAATGTGGGCGTAATTAATCCCGTGTAAACCAAAGTTTATTCTATTCAATGCATGGACGTCCTGTCCTACAGGCCGTTATTTCAGCATGAGGTGGCCCAATAAAATATTAAGCAAAAAATAGATTTACTTAGGCTCACTTTCACTGTGAGGTGCATTTGCATACTTCGTTTTAGTTTTTGTATTTGAAGTACATAAATTATCTCAAATAATTGTTTTTTTAGATATGTATCATTTTTTGCAAAATATAGCCTGGCTCACTTTAACTGTAAGATACTGCATTTTGAACGTTAATTGAAACTTATTCTATGACATAATATTAGCCTGAAATACTTAAAAGGTCATGCTTTTGATAGCTTGTTGTCATCGTTTTTTAATAAAACCCAAATTCATAACAATATCGATTAGAGCATATAAAGATTTTATTCATTCAGATTTACAATGTCTGCAGAAACACTTCGAAGAAAATTAGTAAAACATTTATTTTTGTTACACGTTCTATTTGACATAAAAACCAAAGCAGTTGTTAAATACACTATTATTTAAAAAATATCATTAAAAACTAGTTTCAATTATTAATCAATTTGGTTTTAAAAATTACCGAGATTCTCTGGACAACTTAGGTGCACGACCGACAATCCTCTTGATACTGTCATTTATAACAACGAGAGTATCTTTCGCCCTTTCCAATTCCTGTTCAAGATCGTTGTACGTTTGGATCTGATGTCTACTCATTACAGTCTATAAATATTTAAATTATATAAAATATATAGTAAACAACTCAATTTAACCAAATTGATATAAACACTAAAATGCTGCATTAGAGTGATTATCGGCAGCATTTAGAGAAAATACATGCAGCTTATCGATAACACATCATCAATTTGATTGCAAAAATTGCAAGTAATCTTAACAAAAAATTATACCAGTATGGCAACTTTACAATACGTTATTAATCCTGCAGACACAATTAAAGTTTTGCTATCAATTTTTCACAAGCAATTATTGT
>JAKWBJ010000028.1:0-263617 GCA_023159175.1 Wohlfahrtia magnifica | reverse complement strand
TGCTTCAATCTAGTTAATTGTTGACAGCAGAAACCGAAACCATCGCTTGAACAGGTTGGTGTCAAATCTGGCTTTGCCACTGTATGCTCCATCATATTCATCCATATTCTTTTCCGCACATTATTGTCGTACGTGAACCACTTTTCACGCTTGTATTTATTCGCTTCAGATATAAATCTATTTCATTCCGTTTTAGCAGTAAAACACAAATATTTCTCAATTTTTTCTATCGACTATTGATTGCTAGACCAGAGCGATGTGTTATTTTAACATCAAAATTATCTGACTGAAAACGAGCAACTTTTCGAACAAGCTATGGTGTTGTCTAATGTAATTAACATTATCATAGATAATACATTTCAGTGCCATCTACCGCAAATTTGTAAGTGAAGTTTTTTGCAACGCACGTATGTGGCCGTGTCCTATTTTGGTTTGATAAAATCGTTTTTACTCCAAAGCTTTAAATATTCCTAGGCAATCGTATGAATTTTTCAATATAATCCATTTAAATGAAATCGAATGCTTTGTTGACTCACAAAACCATCTAAGCCTTCTTTAGTGTTCGTTCGACAAAAAAAAAACCGCTGTTGTTCTTTAATCTTTGATGAATTTATATGAATCAATGTTTCGTCATCAGTTACGAAACAATGCCAAAAATTCATTGAAATTGTGTCCGAATATAACCAAACACTTTTAATTGTTCATACGTGAGTGAGGGCAGTCTTGGTTCCCATCGATCCAATAACTTACCCAAATATTTATACAATATTAAATGTGCTGCACATGCTTGACTGATATGCCTACAGCCTTGGTTAGTTGTCTACTTGTATCATTCAATTATCATCATGTACGTTTATTATCCGATTGTCAAGTTCTCACATTTTGTAAAACTCGCAACACTGACACATCGAATGTCTTTACGTTACATTTGATTTAGCGGATATGGAAATAAAGGATGATCGATATTTCCTGAACCTTCCAAAATGCAGACAATTAGGTATAGAAAGAGCTGTTTTACCTACATGTCACTTAGTTATCATTTGGCTGTCGTAAGATATAGACGTGTTAAACCGGAAATAAAAGTGATGTATAGTGAATATTAAGTTGTTGTTGTCTGTATAAAAGTTATTGTGTAGTAAATAAAAGATAACAGGAAAACAAGCAAATAAAAACGGTGTTTATTTTATTTTAAACGCAATTTAAATAAACTCGAACGTTTTAAAAAGGTTAAAACGTAACAATATATTCAGAAAGTAACAAAAAAATAAATAAATAAATAATCAGATCAATGGGCTTGATTCAGCGAAGAATTCTTGTATAGGTTGCTTCACTAAGTTTAATGCCCTCAGGATTTACGTGGTATTTTAGTCTCCTTTCATGCTTAGTTGCCAAAATTGAAATTGTATCACCAACTGTTTTAACCGACAAATCTCTGTGCAGATCGTTATTCCGTATATACCAAGGAGCGTCTACTATATAATAATGCACCTAATAGCGCTAAAAGGCATAAGATTTGTATATTATACTATACTAACATAGTATACTACATGTCTGTCAACCTATACTACAATTAAACCATAAACATTGTAATTTAAAGCTGGTTCGTATACTATGAAAATGAACGTGGTATAAATGTAGTATATTATTACTGCTCACTTAACACAGCTCCGTTCGGTAAGAAATGGGAAACCCGGGCATAAATCCAGTTGGAAATACAGTATGTAAGTTCACTTTTCGTTCATACTTTAAAATTACGTTTTTTAAAACCAATATTTTTTAATAAAATCATTATTTAAATAATATTTTTTTATACGGCTGTTACTTTATTACTTAAAACAAATAAAAAACGACATTATAATCAAAACAATTTTAGGAAAATAAAAAATTCGAGTAAATAAATATTTAAGGTTGTAGGAATACATAGTTTTCATATTGTCTAAATGACAATTAATTTTTCATTTTTATTTTAAAAAATGGCTGCAGTATATTTTCACCAGAAATGCAAAAGGGCTTAACAACCAAAAAAAAAAGAAAAAAAAAATCAAGCTCATTAAAGCAACGAAGTTTGTAATCTTCTATTTCCAAGAGTAACATCTTCATTAGAGAAGTTGAAAAGCGCATAACATCAAATGATTTTTGATTTTTTAACAAGTTAAACATATTAGACCTCATCTAACAAGAAGTTTTGATTAAACTATGACATTCAAATGTCTTTGTTGTTTTTCATCATCATATTTATAGTAACAATACAATTCTTCTTATTATAATAATAAACAATAAAATAATAAGTGATGATAGACCTTTTTGCATTTCAGTTAACAAAAAATAGTAGTCAGTATACTACATATCTGTCGCCCTAATATAGTATCAGAAACCGTAGTATACATACCACGGTATATAAACCACATGTCTGTCAGGGCTATTATTCTGCAGGCGATGTATAATTTAAATGTTGCATTTAGCGATACATGCCCACAGTTGTATACCGTAAGTCCACACTGGTTCGATCACTTTGTTGTGTATTAATAATTTGTTATCCAAGAATAATTTGGATTTTCTTCCAATCAACCATTAAAGTTTATTAACTCTTATGCTGATATCGGCTGTTTTTATTTTAACGTGCCCTTTCCATTTGAGCTTAGTATCTAATGTCATACCCAAGTATTTTGCAGAGCTACTATATGGAACGGTAATGGAGGATATTTTCAGTGGTTTGTAGCTTATTTTCTTATTTGTAATATCAATATGAACAGACTTGCTTTCATTTAACTTGATATTCCAGTTCTCTGTCCAAGCGACAACATTATCTACCGCTGCAGGTTTTTGATAGTAATATTCTCGTTTGTGCCATACAAGTGTCGTCAGCTACTTCTATGTTTTTGAAACTGGTATGTCTGTCGTGTGTGGTACGCCTACTTCAATTTCTTTAATACTTGGGAATGCTTGATTTTGCCTTACTCTGAAGTAGCTGTCTTGAAAGTGCGATTCCAAAAGCTCGGTAAATTGGTATGAGACCATCGTTTTGAGCTTTTAGATAAGACCTTCGTACCAGACTTTGTCAAAAGCCTGTGCAACATCGAGGAATATAAGTGTGTGAAGTTAGCTCTCAAAGTTATATTCCAATTTTTCTGTTAATGCGGCTTCTCTGTAAATTAACATTGCACTGTTAAGTTAACAGAGTTAAATTTTTTGAAAGAATACAATATTTTTAAAGAAAAATTAGTAAATTTATTGTTCAAAGTAACAAATTTTTATGTACATTTTTTAAAATTTTTAAAAATTAAATAAATAGTTTCAGATGGAGGCGTAAAACAACAAAATTGTACATTTATAAAAATACGCACTCGGGTATTTTTTAAATTTGAAAAAAGTGCCCTAGCAGTGCCAGGGTGGGGCAATGGCAACTATTGGGATTTACTAACAAGGCATCCATGATTCCTGTCCACTTTACCGCATGTCCATAACCGTTACCGATTTTTAGATATAGCGTCTTAAATTTAGCCAATATTCGGAAATTCGAATATGGCCATTTTTTAAATTTGAAAAAAGTGTTCTAGGAGTGCGAGGGTGGGGCAATGGTGACTATTAGGATTTACTAACAAGGCATCCATGATTCCTGTCCACTTTACCGCATGTCCATAACCGTTACCGATTTTTAGATATAGCGCCTTAAATTTAGCCAATATTCGGAAATTCGAATATGGCCATTTTTTAAATTTGAAAAAAGTGTTCTAGGAGTGCGAGGGTGGGGCAATGGTGACTATTAGGATTTACTAACAAGGCATCCATGATTCCTGTCCACTTTACCGCATGTCCATAACCGTTACCGATTTTTAGATATAGCGCCTTAAATTTAGCCAATATTCGGAAATTCGAATATGGCCATTTTTTAAATTTGAAAAAAGTGTTCTAGGAGTGCGAGGGTGGGGCAATGGTGACTATTAGGATTTACTAACAAGGCATCCATGATTCCTGTCCACTTTACCGCATGTCCATAACCGTTACCGATTTTTAGATATAGCGCCTTAAATTTAGCCAATATTCGGAAATTCGAATATGGCCATTTTTTAAATTTGAAAAAAGTGTTCTAGGAGTGCGAGGGTGGGGCAATGGTGACTATTAGGATTTACTAACAAGGCATCCATGATTCCTGTCCACTTTACCGCATGTCCATAACCGTTACCGATTTTTAGATATAGCGCCTTAAATTTAGCCAATATTCGGAAATTCGAATATGGCCATTTTTTTGAATTTGAAAAAAGTGTTCTAGGAGTGCGAGGGTGGGGCAATGGTGACTATTAGGATTTACTAACAAGGCATCCATGATTCCTGTCCACTTTACCGCATGTCCATAACCGTTACCGATTTTTAGATATAGCGCCTTAAATTTAGCCAATATTCGGAAATTCGAATATGGCCATTTTTTAAATTTGAAAAAAGTGTTCTAGGAGTGCGAGGGTGGGGCAATGGTGACTATTAGGATTTACTAACAAGGCATCCATGATTCCTGTCCACTTTACCGCATGTCCATAACCGTTACCGATTTTTAGATATAGCGCCTTAAATTTAGCCAATATTCGGAAATTCGAATATGGCCATTTTTTAAATTTGAAAAAAGTGTTCTAGGAGTGCGAGGGTGGGGCAATGGTTACTATTAGGATTTACTAACAAGGCATCCACGATTCCTGTCCACTTTACCGCATGTCCATAACCGTTACCGATTTTTAGATATAGCGCCTTAAATTTAGCCAATATTCGGAAATTCGAATATGGCCATTTTTTAAATTTGAATAAAGTGTTCTAGGAGTGCGAGGGTGGGGCAATGGTTACTATTAGGATTTACTAACAAGGCATCCATGATTCCTGTCCACTTTACCGCATGTCCATAACCGTTACCGATTTTTAGATATAGCGCCTTAAATTTAGCCAATATTCGGAAATTCGAATATGGCCATTTTTTAAATTTGAAAAAAGTGTTCTAGGAGTGCGAGGGTGGGGCAATGGTGACTATTAGGATTTACTAACAAGGCATCCATGATTCCTGTCCACTTTACCGCATGTCCATAACCGTTACCGATTTTTAGATATAGCGCCTTAAATTTAGCCAATATTCGGAAATTCGAATATGGCCATTTTTTAAATTTGAAAAAAGTGTTCTAGGAGTGCGAGGGTGGGGCAATGGTGACTATTAGGATTTACTAACAAGGCATCCATGATTCCTGTCCACTTTACCGCATGTCCATAACCGTTACCGATTTTTAGATATAGCGCCTTAAATTTAGCCAATATTCGGAAATTCGAATATGGCCATTTTTTAAATTTGAAAAAAAGTGTTCTAGGAGTGCGAGGGTGGGGCAATGGTGACTATTAGGATTTACTAACAAGGCATCCATGATTCCTGTCCACTTTACCGCATGTCCATAACCGTTACCGATTTTTAGATATAGCGCCTTAAATTTAGCCAATATTCGGAAATTCGAATATGGCCATTTTTTAAATTTGAAAAAAGTGTTCTAGGAGTGCTAGGGTGGGGCAATGGTGACTATTAGGATTTACTAACAAGGCATCCATGATTCCTGTCCACTTTACCGCATGTCCATAACCGTTACCGATTTTTAGATATAGCGCCTTAAATTTAGCCAATATTCGGAAATTCGAATATGGCCATTTTTTAAATTTGAAAAAAGTGTTCTAGGAGTGCGAGGGTGGGGCAATGGTGACTATTAGGATTTACTAACAAGGCATCCATGATTCCTGTCCACTTTACCGCATGTCCATAACCGTTACCGATTTTTAGATATAGCGCCTTAAATTTAGCCAATATTCGGAAATTCGAATATGGCCATTTTTTAAATTTGAAAAAAGTGTTCTAGGAGTGCGAGGGTGGGGGCAATGGTGACTATTAGGATTTACTAACAAGGCATCCATGATTCCTGTCCACTTTACCGCATGTCCATAACCGTTACCGATTTTTAGATATAGCGCCTTAAATTTAGCCAATATTCGGAAATTCGAATATGGCCATTTTTTAAATTTGAAAAAAGTGTTCTAGGAGTGCGAGGGTGGGGCAATGGTGACTATTAGGATTTACTAACAAGGCATCCATGATTCCTGTCCACTTTACCGCATGTCCATAACCGTTACCGATTTTTAGATATAGCGCCTTAAATTTAGCCAATATTCGGAAATTCGAATATGGCCATTTTTTAAATTTGAAAAAAGTGTTCTAGGAGTGCGAGGGTGGGGCAATGGTGACTATTAGGATTTACTAACAAGGCATCCATGATTCCTGTCCACTTTACCGCATGTCCATAACCGTTACCGATTTTTAGATATAGCGCCTTAAATTTAGCCAATATTCGGAAATTCGAATATGGCCAGTTTTTAAATTTGAAAAAAGTGTTCTAGGAGTGCGAGGGTGGGGCAATGGTGACTATTAGGATTTACTAACAAGGCATCCATGATTCCTGTCCACTTTACCGCATGTCCATAACCGTTACCGATTTTTAGATATAGCGCCTTAAATTTAGCCAATATTCGGAAATTCGAATATGGCCATTTTTTAAATTTGAAAAAAGTGTTCTAGGAGTGCGAGGGTGGGGCAATGGTTACTATTAGGATTTACTAACAAGGCATCCACGATTCCTGTCCACTTTACCGCATGTCCATAACCGTTACCGATTTTTAGATATAGCGCCTTAAATTTAGCCAATATTCGGAAATTCGAATATGGCCATTTTTTAAATTTGAATAAAGTGTTCTAGGAGTGCGAGGGTGGGGCAATGGTTACTATTAGGATTTACTAACAAGGCATCCATGATTCCTGTCCACTTTACCGCATGTCCATAACCGTTACCGATTTTTAGATATAGCGCCTTAAATTTAGCCAATATTCGGAAATTCGAATATGGCCATTTTTTAAATTTGAAAAAAGTGTTCTAGGAGTGCGAGGGTGGGGCAATGGTGACTATTAGGATTTACTAACAAGGCATCCATGATTCCTGTCCACTTTACCGCATGTCCATAACCGTTACCGATTTTTAGATATAGCGCCTTAAATTTAGCCAATATTCGGAAATTCGAATATGGCCATTTTTTAAATTTGAAAAAAGTGTTCTAGGAGTGCGAGGGTGGGGCAATGGTGACTATTAGGATTTACTAACAAGGCATCCATGATTCCTGTCCACTTTACCGCATGTCCATAACCGTTACCGATTTTTAGATATAGCGCCTTAAATTTAGCCAATATTCGGAAATTCGAATATGGCCATTTTTTAAATTTGAAAAAAGTGTTCTAGGAGTGCGAGGGTGGGGCAATGGTGACTATTAGGATTTACTAACAAGGCATCCATGATTCCTGTCCACTTTACCGCATGTCCATAACCGTTACCGATTTTTAGATATAGCGCCTTAAATTTAGCCAATATTCGGAAATTCGAATATGGCCATTTTTTAAATTTGAAAAAAGTGTTCTAGGAGTGCTAGGGTGGGGCAATGGTGACTATTAGGATTTACTAACAAGGCATCCATGATTCCTGTCCACTTTACCGCATGTCCATAACCGTTACCGATTTTTAGATATAGCGCCTTAAATTTAGCCAATATTCGGAAATTCGAATATGGCCATTTTTTAAATTTGAAAAAAGTGTTCTAGGAGTGCGAGGGTGGGGCAATGGTGACTATTAGGATTTACTAACAAGGCATCCGTGATTCCTGTCCACTTTACCGCATGTCCATAACCGTTACCGATTTTTAGATATAGCGCCTTAAATTTAGCCAATATTCGGAAATTCGAATATGGCCATTTTTTAAATTTGAAAAAAGTGTTCTAGGAGTGCGAGGGTGGGGCAATGGTGACTATTAGGATTTACTAACAAGGCATCCATGATTCCTGTCCACTTTACCGCATGTCCATAACCGTTACCGATTTTTAGATATAGCGCCTTAAATTTAGCCAATATTCGGAAATTCGAATATGGCCATTTTTTAAATTTGAAAAAAGTGTTCTAGGAGTGCGAGGGTGGGGCAATGGTGACTATTAGGATTTACTAACAAGGCATCCATGATTCCTGTCCACTTTACCGCATGTCCATAACCGTTACCGATTTTTAGATATAGCGCCTTAAATTTAGCCAATATTCGGAAATTCGAATATGGCCATTTTTTAAATTTGAAAAAAGTGTTCTAGGAGTGCGAGGGTGGGGCAATGGTGACTATTAGGATTTACTAACAAGGCATCCATGATTCCTGTCCACTTTACCGCATGTCCATAACCGTTACCGATTTTTAGATATAGCGCCTTAAATTTAGCCAATATTCGGAAATTCGAATATGGCCAGTTTTTAAATTTGAAAAAAGTGTTCTAGGAGTGCGAGGGTGGGGCAATGGTGACTATTAGGATTTACTAACAAGGCATCCATGATTCCTGTCCACTTTACCGCATGTCCATAACCGTTACCGATTTTTAGATATAGCGCCTTAAATTTAGCCAATATTCGGAAATTCGAATATGGCCATTTTTTAAATTTGAAAAAAGTGTTCTAGGAGTGCGAGGGTGGGGCAATGGTGACTATTAGAATTTACTAACAAGGCATCCATGATTCCTGTCCACTTTACCGCATGTCCATAACCATCACCAATTTTGAGATACAGAGTCCTGAAATTGACGTTATCTCAAAAATATTATCTACTTGATTACTTTTTATATACTAGATAATTTTAGTCCGTTCAAGATTTGAACCCAGGATGCTTTAATTTTCAATGTGCAATATAAAAAATATTCATATCATTAATTTTGAGATATTTTATGTTCCGAGTTCAATCCCCGCCAGAGATAAAGTTTATAATTTTAATATTTTTTTTATTTTTTTATATCCTCTATTGATGGCTGCTGCTTAATTTTGGTACATAGGCGGGCTATTGTAACATTTTTGTTACAGTAGATATGTTGGCTGTTAAATGCGACTGTTTAGCTTTTGACAAAACGCATAAAAAGCACTGCAATAATATGTGTTGTCATAGCGCATATGGTAAAGCGTTTTGACTTTTATTTGTATTCGCAGTACAAGGTTTCGAGTTCAATCCTGCGCTCAGTCGCATTTTTTATTATTATTTATTTTATTTTTATTTAGTGGCTTTTTTCACTTAAATAAATAGGTAAATATTTTTTTGTTTCTGTACGAAAATTCGGCAATTTGCTGGATAATGATGGATTAGGTTTTTTGAAGCTGTAATTAATATATTATTTAAGCTGTAATTGATGCCAATGTTGGCCTTACAAAATATAGAATATCTTGCAACTCAATATTTATTTATTTATTATTTTTTCTAGTATGCATTTACTTGACAACAAAATTCTACTTTCTTTTTTATCTTATTTTTGAATTAAAATTTATTGTTTATTATTTTTTACTGTTATTTGTTAGCCAATTTCTAGTAGATGAAATTAAATCAACAAAAAAAATTCTAAAAGTAATAGAAAAATCCTATTCTTTTCAAGCTAAAAGTCAAACCCGATTTTTTTTTCATTGTGTAAAAAGATTTTCTTGCGGGGTTCACCGTTTTTTAATTTGAAGCAGTTATAAATTTCTATTACCTCTCTGTCACGGGGCTGAACACGTCTAAACTAAAGTAGGTAACAGCAACAACAATAGTGCTTGCAACTTGCATTTGTTCGTAATAGAACGGTCCGAGTTCGATTCCCAGGCTGGCGAGAAAAGTATAGAGTAGGCAATTTTTTTTTTTTAATTCGATGGCGTTAAACCTAAATTAAAAAAATACAACAAATATTTTTGCTCCAGGCAGGGTTTGAATCCGGCACTTTAATTCCAAATACATACATATATTACACTCATATCTATTAAGTGTAGACAATTTACATTAAAATGATGGATTACTCACATATCTACTACAGAATGCATTATCATTTCCAGCAAATTTAAATTTATATTAAGTCAGTGGTTTAACGTGAGTACCTGCCCTAGGACGTTACCTCACGGTGCCAAAGCACGAGTGAATACAATGCGTCCACCAACGCCCCCACCTATGATCAAAATCACCAGTGGGTACCAATTTAAAGCCATGTTATTTGGACATGACCTCACACCTTGGTAAGGTGCCGGAGACTATCTAAACTCCTACCGATCTATGGGTCACGGCACCCGGTTAAAAATGTAACTCCACACCGAGCCAGCATAGCTCTCCCCGCGATTTGGGTTTAAACCACAGCCACCACGTTGCTCCCACAAAGGGGGCCTCACCATACTCGGGCAGGAACCGAAATTCCTCGGGCTCCCGACACCCGTGGCACCAGAATTAAGCCTCCCGTCAGGCCTCGTACGAAAATTCGGCAATTTGCTGGAAATGATAATGCATTCTGTAGTAGATATGTGAGTAATCCATCATTTTAATGTAAATTGTCTACACTTAATAGATATGAGTGTAATATATGTATGTATTTGGAATTAAAGTGCCGGATTCAAACCCTGCCTGGAGCAAAAATATTTGTTGTATTTTTTTAATTTAGGTTTAACGCCATCGAATTAAAAAAAAAATTGCCTACTCTATACTTTTCTCGCCAGCCTGGGAATCGAACTCGGACCGTTCTATTACGAACAAATGCAAATTGCAAGCACTATCGTTGTTGCTGTTACCTACTTTAGTTTAGACGTGTTCAGCCCCGTGACAGAGCGGTAATAGAAATTTATAACTGCTTCAAATTAAAAAAACGGTGAACCCCGCAAGAATCCATACATAAGCCGTTTGTCAAGAAAATCTTTTTACACAATGAAAAAAGAATCGGGTTTGACTTTTAGCTTGAAAAGAATAGGATTTTTCTATTACTTTTAGAATTTTTTTTGTTGATTTAATTTCATCTACTAGAAATTGGCTAACAAATAACAGTAAAAAATAATAAACAATAAATTTTAATTCAAAAATAAGATAAAAAAAGAAAGTAGAATTTTGTTGTCAAGTAAATGCATACTAGAAAAAATAATAAATAAATAAATAAATATTGAGTTGCAAGATATTCTATATTTTGTAAGGCCAACATTGGCATCAATTACAGCTTAAATAATATATTAATTACAGCTTCAAAAAACCTAATCCATCATTATCCAGCAAATTGCCGAATTTTCGTACAGAAACAAAAAAATATTTACCTATTTATTTAAGTGAAAAAAGCCACTAAATAAAAATAAAATAAATAATAATAAAAAATGCGACTGAGCGCAGGATTGAACTCGAAACCTTGTACTGCGAATACAAATAAAAGTCAAAACGCTTTACCATATGCGCTATGACAACACATATTATTGCAGTGCTTTTTATGCGTTTTGTCAAAAGCTAAACAGTCGCATTTAACAGCCAACATATCTACTGTAACAAAAATGTTACAATAGCCCGCCTATGTACCAAAATTAAGCAGCAGCCATCAATAGAGGATATAAAAAAATAAAAAAAATATTAAAATTATAAACTTTATCTCTGGCGGGGATTGAACTCGGAACATAAAATATCTCAAAATTAATGATATGAATATTTTTTATATTGCACATTGAAAATTAAAGCATCCTGGGTTCAAATCTTGAACGGACTAAAATTATCTAGTATATAAAAAGTAATCAAGTAGATAATATTTTTGAGATAACGTCAATTTCAGGACTCTGTATCTCAAAATTGGTGATGGTTATGGACATGCGGTAAAGTGGACAGGAATCATGGATGCCTTGTTAGTAAATCCTAATAGTCACCATTGCCCCACCCTCGCACTCCTAGAACACTTTTTTCAAATTTAAAAAATGGCCATATTCGAATTTCCGAATATTGGCTAAATTTAAGGCGCTATATCTAAAAATCGGTAACGGTTATGGACATGCGGTAAAGTGGACAGGAATCATGGATGCCTTGTTAGTAAATCCTAATAGTCACCATTGCCCCACCCTCGCACTCCTAGAACACTTTTTTCAAATTTAAAAACTGGCCATATTCGAATTTCCGAATATTGGCTAAATTTAAGGCGCTATATCTAAAAATCGGTAACGGTTATGGACATGCGGTAAAGTGGACAGGAATCATGGATGCCTTGTTAGTAAATCCTAATAGTCACCATTGCCCCACCCTCGCACTCCTAGAACACTTTTTTCAAATTTAAAAAATGGCCATATTCGAATTTCCGAATATTGGCTAAATTTAAGGCGCTATATCTAAAAATCGGTAACGGTTATGGACATGCGGTAAAGTGGACAGGAATCATGGATGCCTTGTTAGTAAATCCTAATAGTCACCATTGCCCCACCCTCGCACTCCTAGAACACTTTTTTCAAATTTAAAAAATGGCCATATTCGAATTTCCGAATATTGGCTAAATTTAAGGCGCTATATCTAAAAATCGGTAACGGTTATGGACATGCGGTAAAGTGGACAGGAATCATGGATGCCTTGTTAGTAAATCCTAATAGTCACCATTGCCCCACCCTCGCACTCCTAGAACACTTTTTTCAAATTTAAAAAATGGCCATATTCGAATTTCCGAATATTGGCTAAATTTAAGGCGCTATATCTAAAAATCGGTAACGGTTATGGACATGCGGTAAAGTGGACAGGAATCATGGATGCCTTGTTAGTAAATCCTAATAGTCACCATTGCCCCACCCTCGCACTCCTAGAACACTTTTTTCAAATTTAAAAAATGGCCATATTCGAATTTCCGAATATTGGCTAAATTTAAGGCGCTATATCTAAAAATCGGTAACGGTTATGGACATGCGGTAAAGTGGACAGGAATCATGGATGCCTTGTTAGTAAATCCTAATAGTCACCATTGCCCCACCCTAGCACTCCTAGAACACTTTTTTCAAATTTAAAAAATGGCCATATTCGAATTTCCGAATATTGGCTAAATTTAAGGCGCTATATCTAAAAATCGGTAACGGTTATGGACATGCGGTAAAGTGGACAGGAATCATGGATGCCTTGTTAGTAAATCCTAATAGTCACCATTGCCCCACCCTCGCACTCCTAGAACACTTTTTTCAAATTTAAAAAATGGCCATATTCGAATTTCCGAATATTGGCTAAATTTAAGGCGCTATATCTAAAAATCGGTAACGGTTATGGACATGCGGTAAAGTGGACAGGAATCATGGATGCCTTGTTAGTAAATCCTAATAGTCACCATTGCCCCACCCTCGCACTCCTAGAACACTTTTTTCAAATTTAAAAAATGGCCATATTCGAATTTCCGAATATTGGCTAAATTTAAGGCGCTATATCTAAAAATCGGTAACGGTTATGGACATGCGGTAAAGTGGACAGGAATCATGGATGCCTTGTTAGTAAATCCTAATAGTCACCATTGCCCCACCCTCGCACTCCTAGAACACTTTTTTCAAATTTAAAAAATGGCCATATTCGAATTTCCGAATATTGGCTAAATTTAAGGCGCTATATCTAAAAATCGGTAACGGTTATGGACATGCGGTAAAGTGGACAGGAATCATGGATGCCTTGTTAGTAAATCCTAATAGTCACCATTGCCCCACCCTAGCACTCCTAGAACACTTTTTTCAAATTTAAAAAATGGCCATATTCGAATTTCCGAATATTGGCTAAATTTAAGGCGCTATATCTAAAAATCGGTAACGGTTATGGACATGCGGTAAAGTGGACAGGAATCATGGATGCCTTGTTAGTAAATCCTAATAGTCACCATTGCCCCACCCTCGCACTCCTAGAACACTTTTTTCAAATTTAAAAAATGGCCATATTCGAATTTCCGAATATTGGCTAAATTTAAGGCGCTATATCTAAAGATCGGTAACGGTTATGGACATGCGGTAAAGTGGACAGGAATCATGGATGCCTTGTTAGTAAATCCTAATAGTCACCATTGCCCCACCCTCGCACTCCTAGAACACTTTTTTCAAATTTAAAAAATGGCCATATTCGAATTTCCGAATATTGGCTAAATTTAAGGCGCTATATCTAAAAATCGGTAACGGTTATGGACATGCGGTAAAGTGGACAGGAATCATGGATGCCTTGTTAGTAAATCCTAATAGTCACCATTGCCCCACCCTCGCACTCCTAGAACACTTTTTTCAAATTTAAAAAATGGCCATATTCGAATTTCCGAATATTGGCTAAATTTAAGGCGCTATATCTAAAAATCGGTAACGGTTATGGACATGCGGTAAAGTGGACAGGAATCATGGATGCCTTGTTAGTAAATCCTAATAGTCACCATTGCCCCACCCTCGCACTCCTAGAACACTTTTTTCAAATTTAAAAAATGGCCATATTCGAATTTCCGAATATTGGCTAAATTTAAGGCGCTATATCTAAAAATCGGTAACGGTTATGGACATGCGGTAAAGTGGACAGGAATCATGGATGCCTTGTTAGTAAATCCTAATAGTCACCATTGCCCCACCCTCGCACTCCTAGAACACTTTTTTTAAATTTAAAAAATGGCCATATTCGAATTTCCGAATATTGGCTAAATTTAAGGCGCTATATCTAAAAATCGGTAACGGTTATGGACATGCGGTAAAGTGGACAGGAATCATGGATGCCTTGTTAGTAAATCCTAATAGTCACCATTGCCCCACCCTCGCACTCCTAGGGCACTTTTTTCAAATTTAAAAAATACCCGAGTGCGTATTTTTATAAATGTACAATTTTGCTGTTTTACGCCTCCATCTGAAACTATTTATTTAATTTTTAAAAATTTTAAAAAATTTACATAAAAATTTGTTACTTTGAACAATAAATTTACTAATTTTTCTTTAAAAATATTGTATTCTTTCAAAAAATTTAACTCTGTTAACTTAACAGTGCAATGTTAATTTACAGAGAAGCCGCGTTAACAGAAAAATTGGAATATAACTTTGAGAGCTAACTTCACACACTTGAGGAATATTGCTGAACAAATTTTGTTGTTTTCCATTGCTTCTTCTATGAACTTGTTCAATAGTTGAATGTTTTCTTGCTTTAAGCTTTTGCAAAATAATTTTTCAAACAGCTTTCCGATTACAGGCAGTAAAGCTATTGGTCGGTATGAGGTGACATCATTGGGACTTTTTCCCGGTTTAATGATCACTCTTATTTCAGAAGTTTTCCAAAACATTGGAACAAATTTAAGTTCAACACATGCATTCATTATGGATGTGAGTTTTATTAGTGCTTTGTATGATAAGTTCCTGATTATCTTGGCAGTGATTAATTAAAACCTGAACTTTTCTTTAACTTAATCACTGAAACTTCTGAAGTAATCTCATCAATAGTAAAAAGTTCAATTTCAGCAGATTCTTGGACAGTGGAAGGAGATAAAGACTGCTCGTCTTTTCAAATGGCTTAAAAATGTTTCTTAGGTGTTCTGTAAATAACTCGGATTTTTTTGGGAATCGCTTTTTGCCCTGGTGTGACTGATACTTAGCCGTTTTATTGGGAGACTATGTAGTAGTGGTGGCTTCATACTTTTGTCTGGATTTAGATTTTGTAGTTTTGTGTTTAGAGATATATTCTCATACTCTTTTATCCTGTTTTTCAGCAATTTGGTCAGGTTATTTAGTTCCGTAGTTTTCTGTTCTCTTTTATGAGTTAAACTATGTTAAGCGGATACATTTTTTGAGTAGTTTTACGGACCGATATCGGTATACTTAACTAAGCTGCTTTTTAGATTGGCGTTGTCAGTTTAATTGTTTCTTCTTCAATTTCATCAGCATTGCAGATTAGATTTGTAGTTTTTATATAACTATCGAGATTAAATTTAAAATATTTCCAATCTGTAAATTTATTTGAGAGATATGAGTTATATTTCGTTATTTTTCACTTCTCCAAGAGTCATTTATATTGGTGAATGATCTAAATTAAGATCCAGGCCATCTTCGAGAAGAAGCACACTGTGCGGAATTTGTTTTATCACAAAGAAGTCGATCAGATCAGGAGTATTATTAATGCCTGATGACCAGTAGGTTGAAGTGAACTATTAAAAAAAAAAAATTGTCCATCCTCGATGTTTGCAATGATGAAATTTTGGTATAGACTTAGCTTCGACAAGCTGTAATTGATGTATGAATTGAATCCCCGGAAAAAATATTTTATCAGATAAAATCCATTTTCATTTGTCTAGAAATCCAAATGCAATGCAGTCTGATACCATTTTAGATTATTTTCCCAAAAAATCGGCTGGCAATGCATTACGTTATCGAGAAGTGTTAACAACTAACATAGGACAAAACCACACCTCACATAACAAACGAAACAATAAATTTATTGTCTAAAAAAACCCGTGGTAGCATAACTTTGCGAAATTCATCAAATTTTAAGACTTGTATGATCGGATCATGCATTTTAATACCAATGGATTCTCTTTTACGGGGATTTATTCAATAATGAGTTTGTGTAGGGTCTATCCGATTGACCCTATAACAATAATAACAACAATAACAACTCAAAAAATCAAAAACAAAAGTAGTTATTGAAATTTACCCATTTTTTTTTTTTTTGCCAAAATGTTATTTAAAATGTAGATAAATTAATCCACGTCGGTATGAGCAGACATTTGTCCGACATTACTTCCCTATTCAATATTCAATGCCACGACGTATTTTATGGCGTCGGTTAATCAGTTGTAGCTTCCCGCTCTCTACTTTGCAGGCGATTAAGAGCCGCCACTTATGGTGCATTAATTCCAATTGCCAAGTATGTGTTCCGGCGATTCAGTTTGCTCATTACAGAATCTACACATTGGGCTTGAAACTACTCCTATTCTTTCTATTTAAATGTTCGTTGAGTCTGCTATGCCGGATCTAAATAGCAATTAACATTACAAGACTCAAATCGTAAATTAATTTTGTATTAAAAAATTTTAAAAACAAAATTTTAAAGTAATTTTATTTTAATTTTTCAAAACAGTAGCGTCACTCTTGCTTACATTTACTATGCCACATACATACATAGCAATACAATGGTCCACTAGTTCTCATATACTGAACTATAATTAATCACAGAAATATAATGAAACAAACGTTGTTGTCCGCTATCTTATGCTGGCTTATCTTTTCATATTCGTGCAAATCACTGAAACAGAAAAAGGATTAGTTTTGTGTGAGTGTACTAGTGCATATCAGTGTATGCGCGTGGGTGTGTATGTGTGTAGAATAGTATTTCATTATGAATGTTTGTAATAAATTATGTCGTTGATTGACAATTTAATGTCAAGCGTAAATATGTCAAGAAGCATATCAAATTAGCTTGGTTTTAAAGTGAAACTGGTAAAAGAAAAAATTATGATAATTTTAAAGTCTAGTTTAAGGCTGTTGTTTAAATATCCTTAACAATATTTCTGTTAAAATGTGTTTTCTTTATCTATCATTTCAGGTTCTTTACATGTCTTAGCGCTTGAGCACTATCTGCCATCGCACGATGAAAATGGTGAATTCCATATACCCTACCCACCAATCAGTGAAGTTTACGTCTTCAATCGTTATGGCCAACATGTAGCCACTAAAGACTTGGCTTCTGGAAAAACACGCTATAGTTTCTTGTACTCTAAAAATACTTCATTTGGCCGTTTGTCAACTGTTACCGATGCTTCAGGCAATAAAATACAATTCCTAAGAGACTACAGTAATGTTGTTAGTTCCATAGAGAATACCCAGGATCATAAATCGGATATACAAATAAATGGCATAGGCATAATGACTAAGCTGACCGAGAAAGGTAGACAAGAAATTGAATTGGATTATGATAGTAATACTGGCCTCTTAAATTCACGCTCGTCGGGTGGTGAAACCTATATCTATCAATATGATGACTTCGGTCGTGTTACTGGCATGATTTTGCCTAGCGGTGAAATAGTCAGAATAACCTCACAGTTGGCTGATAATAAAGGTTTGACGGTGTACGTACATGCCTCGGTAGAGTCCTTGTTCTCACGAGAAAAGGGGGACACCAACGAGCTCTTGGTTTTGGGTGGTGTAAGATCAGCTTTCATGAAAAAGGGCCAGGAGAATGCTGATGCCGAAATTAAACCTAACAACACTCTAGTCATACACAGTTCTAATGGCGTAGTAGTAGAATCTTCAGCAGTGGCTCGTCATCCTCTGTTAGAGGCAGCTTTACCCGTAGAAGCTGAAATGTTGGCCATGTGGTCTCACCAAAGTGTCACCATGGGTGAAGGCTTAATAAATAACATGTATTCTGTTTATAATCTTGTGGGAGATGTTCGCAATCCTCAGCAGACCTTAAATCGAGAAATATGGGTCAATCAGTCGCGGGTTATTGGTGTGGAATTTGATCAGTTTACGAATAGAGAAACCTTTTATGACATGAATCGTACACCTATTTTGATAGTGGCCTATGACCAGTCTGGTCTGCCTAAATCCTACTACCCTACCAATGGCTATCCTGTTAACCTAACCTATGACCGCTTTAATCGCATCGATGGCTGGGCTTGGGGTCCAGCAGAACTGAAGTACTCTTATGATAGGCATGGTTTACTCTCAGAAATTACTTCCCAACAAGATGGCATTATATCATTTGTCTACAACGATTGGAATCTGGTTTCGGAAATTGGTTTGGCTTCACAACGCAAATTTGTTTTACAATACGATGAATCGGGTGGCCTCAGACATGTTACTTTGCCCTCTGGTACTAAACATTCGTTCAGCATGCAGACTTCGATCGGTTTCATTAGAAATACTTATACGTCGCCAGGTAGTACAAAGCCTTACTTACAACACTACAGCCATTCGGGTGCCTTATTGCAGACCATTTTCCCAGGTGATGGTGCTCGTATAGTGTACCGCTATAATGCTGCCGGCCAGTTAACCGAAATTGTACATGGTGATGGTAAAAGTGAATTTATCTACAATGAAGCCACAGCCATGCCCTCAACCGTATCACATACGGAGCGTGAATTGGAATATCGCTGGGACTTCGAATATACAGGCGGCCTGCTAAGTGAAGAGCGCATTGATTTTATAGCCAAGACAGGCTTGAGTAATGCCAAGTTTACCTATGAATATGATACCGATTTTCGTGTAATATCTATACAGGGACGTATTGGAGGCCAGAATTTACCTGCACAAAACTTTGCCTATGACATGCGTACGGGTCAACCCAGCATGATTGGCCAATTTAAGATTATGCATCCCTTGTTGAATCAAACGCAGATTTATGACGGTACAGCCAGTTTCACACGTACTGTTGATGGCCGTTTTATGACACAAAAAGTCACCTTGGCCATCCATCGCCTAGAAGTCTTCCGCATGGAGTACAGTTTCGGTGTCCATGGTCGTATTACGCAGACGAGAACTTATACCCGTAATATGGCTGTCAACACGTATACAAATGTCAAGAACTACACCTGGGATTGTGATGGTCAATTGATAGGCGTAGAAGCCCAGGAGCCTTGGGGCTTCCGTTATGATGATAATGGCAATTTATTATCTTTGACTTATAGGGGCAATACCATACCCATGGAATATAACAGCCAGGATCGCATAGTTAAATTTGGTGAGGGCCAATATAAATATGACACCAGAGGTTTAGTGGCTCAAAATGCCCGAGAAGAACGATTCTATTACAATACCCAGGGCTTATTGGTGAGGGCCACTAAAAGAGGCCGTTTCGATGTGCGTTACTATTACGATCATTTGAAGCGTTTGACTACACGCAAAGACAACTTTGGTAATGTTACCCAGTTCTTCTATAATAATCAGCAAAGGGCCTATGAAGTGTCACAGATTTATTCACCCCGAGATGGCAAACTAATGTCTTTAACTTATGATGATGTGGGTCATTTAATCTATGCCCAGGTTTATAGACACAAGTATTACGTGGCCACCGATCAAAGTGGTACACCAATAATGATATTTAACCAGTATGGTGAGGGCATACGAGAAATAATGCGTTCACCATTTGGCCACATAGTTTATGACTCCAATCCTTATTTGTATTTGCCTATAGATTTTTGTGGTGGCATATTGGATCAAGTTACAACGCTAGTACACATGGCAGATGGCAGAGTGTATGATCCTCTTATAGGCCAATGGATGACACCCAACTGGGAAAATGTTAAGGAACGTATAACTACACCAACAAAAATGCATTTGTATCGATTTAATGGTAATGATCCCATTAATGTAGGCCATGATCGGAATTATCCGGCCACATTCAAAGACTGGATGAAGACTATTGGTTTTTATGTGGAGAATTTAGTGCCTCAGTTAAGCCGTAATTTATGGGAACAGCCTTCTTTATGGGGTAGAGCACCCTATAATCCCATAGCTGTGGACTTGAAGAAACCCATGTATAATGTACCAACTATGGCTGTGGAAAGTGGTTTCTTGGCCCATTTGAATATACGTCGTATGTCTAATTTCGAAGACTTAAATTCACCGCCCAAGTCGGCATTGAAATATGATGTTATGACACCTGGACCCAGAAATATAGGCTCTGATACTGAGCCTCCCTTCGGCAAGGGTATAGTAGTTTCACGCACGGCGGATGGCCAAGCTATAGTGTCGAGTGTGCCGGCAGCCAATGCTATCTATAGAGATGTATATACTTCAGTATTCAACAGATCCAAACTGCTGCCTTTCACCTTTGTGGTACATAATGCCCAGCAAGACTCTTTCTTCTTTGTAAAGGAAGAACTGTGGCGTGCTAGTGAAGATCGCCAGCAATTAAAACGTTTACAAGGCCAAGTTAATACCACTTTCCATGAAATAACACGCGAAAATGGTAGTGGCACTAATTATCTAGATGTGAAAATACATGGTCTACATGCTATTATCAATTTACGTTATGGCACAACAGTAGATAAGGAAAAGCAACGTTTAATGCATCATGCCAAATTGACGGCGGTACGCAAAGCCTGGCACAGAGAAAAAGAAGCCTTACGCTCAGGTCTCAACACGGAAATCGAATGGAATCAACAGGAAATTGATGAGATACTCAAACAAAACTATGCCAATAACTATGAAGGTGAATACATACATGATGTAACACTGTATCCCGAACTAGCTGAAGATCCCTACAACATAAAGTTTGTGAAGCGGAAAGGAGCCACTGGAGGAGCAGCTGGAGTACCTAATGCCCGTAAACGACGAAGAAGAAGTATACTAAAGGATGAAGATGAAATCAGCATAATCAATACTAGAGATCTACAGCAGCAACAGAAATCGAAATTAATCAAACATTTAGACTTACATAAAACAAGTGAGGCAGACAAGGAAATCCTAAAGCAAAATACTAGTAAAGGTGTAAAGGTATCTTCAGCCCCAATAGAAGTTGAATGCTTTAAACACCATAAATGTTAGCTTAAATTTTAAACAAATAAATTTATTACATATTTAACAAAACCTAAAGATAAAAAAATACAACAAAAAAGTAAAATTAATAATTTTGTTATAAATATTATTAAACTAAAAAAGAAGCAAAAGAAAGCCCCCCTTTAAAACACAAAACATGATTAGTTAAGTTTTCAGACAAAGAAACAGAAACTAAATCCTCTTAAAAAAATAATATTAAAAAATATATAATTTCCTAATGGCAGAAAAACTAATGATTAATGAAGAATTAAAAATATCCTTAATTATTAAATTTAAAAAAAAATAATTATTAATTATGTTTATAATTATTTAAAAATTACGTTTTAATTTTTTGTATCTGTGTATAGTAGTGAATAATTATAATATTAATAATTAATTAAAATAAAAAACAATTTATGATAAATAAATAAATAATTATAAAAAATAAAATATTTATTTACCCTTTAAACAAAACAAGAATTTAGTTATTAAGTAAATTTAGGTTTTAGTCAATAAGTATGAAAAATTAAAACAAAAGAAAATTTATAAAAAAAAAATACAAAAACAAAATAAAACTCTTGATATAAATTATAAGGCCGTATGTTGAAGAAGAAAAAGAAAACACCTTATCCTGTTTAACCTTTTGTTTTTTTATGTGAATCTTCTGTTCTTACTTTTCTTTTAAAGACATTAAAGAAAAATTTAAGATATTCTACACAAATATATATTTTTAAAGCAGTGATTATTAGTATATATGGTATGTACGTATGTAGTTTTAAAACTAACAATTAATTCTTTTGTATATGTATTTAAAAACGAGACTTTTTGTTATACAATTAAAAAAGACTTCTATTCCAAAATAATCAAAAATGTTTTTATTTTCTTACAATCAAAAGCTAAAAAAATAGGTAGATAATGAAAATATACTATAAATGGTTCATATAAAAGAGCCTTTTGACTAGTTTTAGGTGATTTAAGATATTACTCGTTAGCTGAGAAAAACCCAATAATCTGAAGCACACATTCAGCCACATTCAGTTAAAATTTAAAACTTTAAGTCTACTTCGTATGATGAGCTAAAACATCGTACTAAAGCGTAAGAATTTTAGCCTTTCGACGATGTTAGCTTACTTTTATTGATAAGTTCATCTATAAAGCCTTTTCTTCAGTGATATGCCAACACAAAAATTCTATTTTTAAAGATAAACTAAAACAGAAAGCCTACTTCTAGTAATAAGCAAAGCCTACTTTCAGTGATACACCTTTACATAAAGCATACTTTAAAGCATAAGCATAAAACTAAACTTATTGCTTAAAATTTATGTAAAGTTTCAGACTATAATTGATTTTAGCAAAACAATTCTTAGCATTTGTTAAAAGCTGAACCATAATCAGTAAAACTTAGCTCTTATTTATACCAAGAGAAAAATGGATGTAAAAAAATTAATAAGTAAAGCCTATCATAGGGATATTTTTTGTAACATTTTATGTTCTTGAAAAATGTTCGTACAAGCCCAAACTTTCAACAAAAGATTCTTAAAAAAGAATATTGCATGTTAGGAAAATTCGATAGAACGAATTATAAACGGTAGAATTTAGCTGGTACACTCATTAAAAGCACACAATATTACTTGAAACTAAAAATCTTTATTTTAAAAAACAAAACGACAAAAGTAAAAAGTAAAAAGAGTAAATAGAAAAGGTGACATAATCCATAATTTATGGTATTTTAGATTCTTACAAACATGAATTGTTATTAAAGAATTATTTTAGAATCTGCTTAGTTATTGTAAAAGCCTCAAAACATGCAGTCATATTTTATATGGTATTTGAAATGTGCAATTGAATACATACATAAGAAATCGAAAAATCAGTGAAGAATCGAAGAATCATCATTTTCAATGATGATATTAAAAATAAGCAATTTGACAAATTATTAGTTAAAATAAATGATTTTATAAAATAAGCATCACTGTCAACGAGAATTTTGAAATTTTTATCCAATTAAAGAAATTTTATTTTGATCTCAAGGCTAGCTTTGAACTAAGAAACATACTGAAACATGAATTCGGTTTCTCAAATTTTAAGTTCAAAAAGTAATTATATTTTAAAATTAAATTCCTAACAGATGGAAGCTGAAATAGCAAACCAACTTGTTTCGCCAAATTGTTAAAAAAAACAACTTTGAGCAAAATTTTCGAACGGCAGTAAGTGCTTAAAAGTAACTGTAGCATATTTTGCTATTATGATCCTTGTTATTATGATTATTGTAAACAGAACTTACCAAAAGTAGGCTTTATATTAGGGTTTTCAAATAAGCTTTAATATATGCTTTTATTTTTAATAAAACTGAAGTGTGCCTTGAAGTATGCTTATATATTTGATATCATTCTTCCATATACATATTCTGTTATTTTATAAAATAAAAAATTCCAAGATCACATAGTTTTAGTACAGGTTATTAGTTTTGACTGTAGGAAAGGTTTTGAAATAGCTCTTAAACATGACTATAGCTACCAGCTAGTACAGCGAATATGTGCAGCTTCTTTTAGACCAGTTCGAATCACAGCTGATGTAATAGCAGCTCTAATGTATACCAATTAATAAATTTATGTATAAGTAAGGCGCGCTCTGAATTTTAATTATTTTTAATAAGACACAGTTACTCGTAAGTATGATATTTGAATGAATTCTAAGAGAATGTTTAGTAATAAAACAAAAGTGGGTTATTTAAAGGCTATAATTTATAATCCATCTTATGATATTTTTTAATCTATAATACTTTGATCACATAAAACGCATCACAGTTTTAGTTTAACACGTTGTTTCTGTTTATTCTAAAGGCATTTATTTAATTCTTTAACAACTTTATTCAGTTTAAATGCTAATAATTGCTGCTTTTTGATATATATTTTTTTAATTTATTAAAAAAAATCCCTTAAATTAATTTTAAAATGAAATTAATAAAATAAAAAAAGTATATTTATTAAAAACGTTCTAAAGCAGAACGTTATTTTATTTGTGGTACTCGAGCTTTTTGAGACTGGCGTAGTTTTTAAAAAACACAATTTATTATTAAACGAAAAATGAAAATAAAACAAAAACCAACTAAAATTTATAAGTAGATGCTTATATAAATGTAATTACGAAATATTAAATAAAACAAAAACAATAACATAATAAAATACATTTATCCTCAGATTAGATAAATGTCTTTTTTTAGAAATTATATGAAAATAAATATAAAATTATAAGTAAAATATATTCCTTCTAAATATTATGAAAGAAATGAAAATAAATTCAACAGCAAACACAAAAAACAACAACTATACGTATAAAAATAAACATAAAAAACACATGTAAATTTATCATTTTTATATACAAAAAATAAATAAGAAAAATATATACATATTTAGGGTATAAAATATATATAAATATAAATAAAAAAACAGACCAACAAAACCTTAACCCTCCCTTAAATACTAAAATAATAATACAATCCTGTATTAATATTCAAATAGATAAAAGAAAACTTTTGTAACATAAATTTCATTTTTTTTTTTAAATTATTATTTAGCTTTTATTACATAAAAAATAAAGAAAAGATAAAATAAATAGTAAAGTATAACAAAAGAAAGAAAATTCCTCTTGCATTTAGTTAGTTTTTGATTTTCAAAATATTTTTAATTTAAAAATTTTATAATTTTTTAAAATCTCTCTGTCTTTCTTTAAACAATTATTTTTATTTATTATCAAATATCATTACAATTTTAAGCTCTTTATTGTTTTTAATTTATAAGTATATATATATATATAAAGATATACATAAACAAAAAAGAAATTTACAAATAAATATGGCAACAGTATTACAAAGAAAAAAATTTAAACAAAAACACACCAAAGCTCTTTTTATTTCACATTTCATTTTCTTTCTTAAGTTTCTCTCATTTCGACACCTCTAAGCTATAGCATGCTAAGACAATTTAACACGTTTTTGAAATATTAAATATTTCAAGTTAAATGCTACTTAAATTTAGCATATATCGACCAACTCAACCGACTTGCTAACCCAATGTTAATAAAAATTATTTCCGATTTATAAAATCATTAATGCTTTATAAACCGAAAATATTTTTACGAATATGAGGGTTAGCATGCTAGGGTTTGGAATCGTCGATTGCACACAGGTTTTTTTGAACAACGTAAATGTATTTCTAATTTAAGTCGATCTATTTGACAGATTGCCGTCCATTTGATGCATTTTTGTATAATATGGTTTAACTAATTTTACAAACATATTGAGTTTGAGTTTTTTCAACTGAAAGGTAATACACTGAAACCGTTTACAATTTGCTGACCTTGTCTGTTATAATTTTAATACTGAATATTTAAGTTACGGAAAAAGTCCACGTTCGTATTAATGTTATAAATGATACTCTAAAAACAGTTTCATTGATGAAACATCGTACCAATGACACAAACAAAAAGAAATAAGTATGACAGCATTATTGAATATCACCATGCAAAAGATAGCTGAATCTCATTGGATTGTCTGTTATGAGATGACTAAGTGCTGAAATTTAGCGATAATGTCTGTTATGAGGCGACTACTAGATGTACGATGTAAGATTTTGTCTGCTATATCTACCCGTTAAGAAATAAAGCATTACGGACATATGCAAAAAAAGAAACTTATCAAGGCTTATTAAACCTCTTTTAACCATAATTCCTTAATGTTGTGTGCAAAAACGATTATTAGCTTAAAATCCATTTGTTATACCTGCGTTAACTTTAAAAATTTTAAGGTAAGAAGCTACCTACTTTAAGAGTACTTTGAAGTGACACTTATGTTATGAATATTTAATATATAAATAAAAATAACATGTTTTGGTGTCAAGGAACGTTTTTTGGAGGCATAAACCCTTACTTAAAAGAAAAAGTCATCTCTTAGTGAGATGATGATCCAAGCCAGACCGATAAAATTTTCAAAGGATGGCTCTTGCAACAGAAATTTTAGGTAGTTATAATTCCAAATCAATGGAGAATTTTTGGAACGCCTAGAAAACTATAATTAGACTTCGAGGAATGGAACCAAATTTCTCTTACGTTTTTGGCTAATATTGTAGAGTGCGCTAAAAGTCTTTAAAAGCGACACCAAAAAGGAGTTCTAAGAATAGTGTTAAAAAATTTAAGTTCGTCTCTATTTAAGCAAAAAGTGCAAAACTAAGTGCATGCGGATTCATTTATATCACTGTCTTTCTCCCATTCTAGTATTTGAATATCATACCTTTTGTTAATGTTTCACTGAAAGGATTTAATAATGAATAAATGTGTGAAGTTTTGTTTTATTTGATTGAGTATTTATATTTTTATAGGAACTTTTCTGTTCAATTTTAAAACGTTCTCTTGGTTTTGCACCCCACTCTATGTTTTTAAGCTTATAGACCCACTTTATCATTCTCAGCCCAATTTTCAAACCTTTTTATTTTAAAACTAATTTTTTTCTATTAAATTTGTTTATTTAAGCAAGAATAAGAATTTAAGAATTTTTACAATAAATATGTACAGCAATAAATAAAATATGAAAGTGTAATGGAAACTGAAACCGATTTATTAAAGAAATATGATTTTATATCAAATTAATAAAACGAATCATTTTGGTTCGACTACTTGTATGTGTGACATTGATTTTTTCGTATTGCTGACAAAAAAATCATGGCATTGCTAGCATGTAAACTTAAAATCAGTAAATTATTAGTTAATGTAGGGTTTTTGCATACGTTTATTTTTTAACAAATGTTTGTTAAACTTGAAGTGTGTGGTAACTAAAGCGCTCTATAAATCTACTTTTAGATTTTTTTTTTTTTGCATATGGCCTTTGATGTTCTTCAATGGTATTGTATGTTAGGACTCACTAATACACGGACGCCTGCAAGACAGAATCAATTTCTGTCATCTAAAAAAACTTGGACGATTACTTTGAAAGGTCATGTATGACACCGAAGACAACGCCAGTTATCGATATTTTACCATTATCAGCGTTTGCAATTCATTGCAGTCAATCTAATATTTGCCACCGAGAAAGTATGCCGTATCAAATGTATGCATTGTATGATATAAGAAAGTAAAAATAAAGTTACGGTCACGTTTGTCAAATATTTGTCGAAACAAACGTGACCAATATTTTTTTTTTTTTTTTTAATAATTTTTAATAATTTTTAAATAATTTTTTCAGAAACGCTGGCATAAAAGTAAATGTTTCTATAAAATAGTGGTTACGTAGCTTAACATACTAAAGAAATTTTCACTTAAAGGAAAAGGATAAAAATACTTCTTCTTTCTGTTAGATTTATTTCAAAGTCTTTATTTCTTATGAATATCATGCAATACTCTTTCGAGTTTAAAGGTACGTGATCACATATACGTGAAACTTTTGAAAAAAAATTTTTTATTTACTATGACAAACTTAGCATTAATAAAACTATTAAAAACAAGGTAAATATCAGGAATATTTATTTAAAATTTATTTTCCCTCCAATTTGATAATACGGTATGTAAAATGTTTGTTCGGAAAAAGTTTTTCAATACGCTAATTTATAAAAAGTTATGAAAAAAATTCTGACTCTTATCAGCGATAACCAAGAGGTCATGTATTAACTTCAGGCCAGACCATCTGACAATTTTCAACAACGGTATCACCTCATAACATTGATAGCGACTGCTTATGAGTACATATGCTATGAAAAATTTCTCTAACTATTACATCTGCCGTTCGGGGCCGGCGATAAACTGTAAGTCCCTTACAATGAGTCAATATATAGTATCGTGTGCAGCTCATTGATTGAGAAAAGTTTCCCCTTGTTCCATTTGAACTATCGCAGGAATTAAGTGCGTATGTAGCTAATGGTATATTGTATACTTCAATCTCTTAAATCGCTTTAAAGTCACGCCTATGACCTATAAGCGTAAAGAAATTAAAAATATAGCAAAATTTATTACTATATTCGCCTATTTTTATACTAATTACACGAGATTTTTAGCAAGTTGTAAATTTTTTGATGAATGAAGTTGTAGACTGAAAAAAACAAATGTCAAATTATTGTAAAAAAATGTTTTTTTTACTTTATATGCAACTTATAGCTTTTGATCTTTCATTTCCAATAGATTTTTAAAAATTTTATTCATAACTGAACTAATGGTTTTTGATAGTGCATTGACAAACAGAACAGTTCCAAATATAAAAATGTCTATAAGAATATATTTTAATTTGAAAAATGTAAAAAAAAAATCCATTTTGATCCCCTGAATACAGTTAAGGGTTAAGATCGATTAAACAATTATAAGTTATTTAATTATAATCGCATGAAGGGTCGAAAACCCGTTTTTTTATTTAACCTTTAACAACAGATTTTTGAGTGTTTGAAAAATTCCAAAAATAGATTCATGTTGTACTCAATAGCATCAATAAGAAAAACAGTTTCATTTTCCAGGTATATTTTTCCATAATTTGCTAATAAATGAGAATATAAATACATAAAAACACATTTTTTATTATTTTTTTCCTCAATACATTTGCTCTTATTCTTAACACTAAAGTTTAATATTTTTTGTAGGTTAAGATATAAGAAAAGGTCAGAAATAAGATATAGAAATAGAAATTGCTGAATTAGTTCGAAAACAAAAAATATTGGAGTAAATGTGTAGTTAAAATATAATAAAAAAATAATTGAAGTAAAATTATAAAAGTATATTTTATTACACTGAGGAAAATAAATTAGGCAAAAAATGAAAATAAAAAAAACTGATAAAACTTTGTAAATGTTTTTGTAAAAAAATTAAATGTAAAATATTAAATTTATTAAATATCAAATTTAGCCATAAAAATTAGTAAGTATGTATACAAAAGTAAATTAATCTTATGCAGTTATTAACGCAAAAAATAATTAAAAAACAAAGACACACACAAAGAAATTCTTTCGAAAAATAAAGTTTTTAAACTCAGGTGAATAAGGTATACAACTTTTAAACAAAAAAGTATCATCAAATTCCATTTATACGCAATAAAAAAAACAATTTCTATACAAGTAAATATATTGAGAGATATCCACTGTTAAAACTTGCTTACATTCCTTTCCTCCCTATGTGAACATATAAACTTCTTTTTTATATGAGAAGGTGGCAAACACTTAAATGCATGTCTTGTATATATTAGTATAAGATCAATTTACTTTTGTATCCTTTTTATTTTATAACAGTCCTTATATTTCCATTACGTTTACAATTGAATGAAAAATACAATATTAACTATACAGACTTATGTTAGAGGATAGTAAAAATTATAATTAATAGTTTTGTATATATACATATATAGAGAATATTGATTAACAATAACAAATTATTTTAAATTGACTTATTACTTCAATTAACATATATACGTGTGTTAATTGACAAATTAAATTCCGTTTCAATTAATAATTACAGAAGTAAAACAAAGCAATTGAAATAAGTTGTTCTTACAAATATTAATTAAAGTGAGGACTGAACTAATTTGCAGACACGAGCAATACAATGTTTTTAATTATAACCGTTGAAAGACTGTTCTTGTTGTACAACTTTCAACGACTTAGCAAAGACAGCCTTAAGTCGTCACTTGCCGAACAATAAGAAAGATATTCTTTTAGACTTCATATTGTCTGATCATTGCAGCTTCTGAAGAAATCATTATATGTGGTTTTCAGCATATGGAACCTGATGCCCAGTTATAGCCTCTAAAAGGTTTCTAACAGAATGTCTAGGCAATTTTAATAATGCAAATTTCGTGATACTGAATATACTGAATATTAGTTATACATTTCTGTGTAAAGCAATACAAATACTCGACCCGAAAGTTCAACGTTGCCTGTCCAACTATAAACAGTTACTCCACAAAGATTCTCCAGCTGGCTATGTTCCGTACCTATGACCGCGAATTATGTTCAGGTGCTCAGTGATTCTGGAGCTCCACATTACGCGTGCCCTCAGGATTTTAATTTACGCTAGTTTTTGCAAAATCCTGTGTGTTTTTGCAGAGGATAAATTCGTGCCCATTTTCTATTACGAATTTCCTTTGCAATTGCTTTCTGGTTGCTAATAGCTAGGAAGTCGGTATAAGAGATGCGGTTGGGCCAGAATATTCTATTTATCTTTCTCAGACATTTGTTAATAAAGCAATTTCGCTGAGAGAAAAGAAAGAGATAAATAACCACGTTTTTAATTGCCCAAGGGGGTAGAATTTATTGATCTAAATCTCATAGATTTTTTTCTCCAAATGTTTAACTTCTAGCCGATTCTACGCTTTTTCATGTAGCCTATCAAGTTCATTTTGTAGGCCTTTTAGTGTATGAGACATCAAACAGAAATTGTCGACATAATCCCAGTCATGTAGTCGTTGCTTCAGGTGCCAACGAATGCCGGCAGGTGCCTCTGTGTTTGTTGAATGTAAAACAGTGTTCAGTACGACCAGAAATAGTACCGAAGAGTATAAATCCGCGCCTAAAACCGGTATAGTTCTCTGATCAGAGAAAGTATTTTGTCCGGTGTACTAATATTCTTCAGTGCTGACTATTGATTACCTGTTAATTGTACCGAAGACCCTTTCGAAGTCGATGAGAAGGATGAATAGGGGTGAGTTAAATTCCGCCGACTGCTTTATGATTATTCGTATTGTTGTGGTCTATGCATGAGCAGTTTGCTTAAAGCCACTCTAATCAATGGCAGACTTGATGGTTGGAGATATGTGGTTAAATATAATACTAGAGATACTGTCCGATAATTTTTATAGCCATAATTTCGATGCGGAAAACACTGCTGCAGTCTGTAAGTCTTCGAGCCATTCTAATCTCCAGCTGCTCCAAGAAAACTCCATAGACAGCATTTCTCTACCTCTTAGTCCCATCGTTATATATATCAAGGGCTTATGCCAGGAAGATACAGTTTTCGTACTGCATACCAATCCGGTATATCGATCATGAACACCGGATTAAAGTAGGTTTTTGATATCCTACAGTCGTTGCCAAAATTGCAGCAGGCCAAATTCAAAATCCTAACATGTCCGTAGTCACGCAAAATCCTTGAATAAGTGACTTTTGATCACACTAGAGATCGTAAAGTAACTAAGGGCAAATGGTATATTCTGCATGTTTTTTATTCAATAAATAGTCCATTTTGGTTTCTATTACAATAAAGCAAACTTTTGCTTTTACTTTATTCACAATAAATCAATGGAAAAGCCATTAGTTTTGTGATAAAATTTTCTTTCGACATTTTTCTCCCTACAATCAGAATGAAGTCTAACAATTGAAATATTTAACTTTTGGGTTAAAAACTTTTCTATAATTTATCGTTTAAGGAATCACAAGAAAACTTTAGCAAGTATTTACTAATATGTAACAATTAAACCAATTTTATTTGTCACTGTAATTAAACATTTATAACATAAGTGATCCGAAAATCCTACACAACATTCCAAAGCAAATCCCCTAAAACAAGCAAAAATTGTGTCAAAATAGTGTCTTTGCATTTAAAGGCACTTTGTATATATTAACTGACCAATACTGATGAAGAAAACAAAATGAATTTGTAATTGACCATGTAAATAGAAGAAAGTATTTGATATAAGGCTTAAGTATAAAATATATGTAATAAATAAAACAGTAAGAAATAAAAAATAAGATAAAAATAATAAATAAAAATGTAATAAAAATAAGTTTCTAGCAGTAATAATTGGTTAAAACTTAAAATTATAATTAGAAATTGGCTAAAATAATTATCATAAAATAAAACAACAACACAAACAAAAAAGAGCAGGAGTCAGTTACCTATTAGTAATGAAACAAAAACAAAATTAAATAAGACAAAAAATTTAAATTTAAATTAAACAAACTAAAGCAAAAGGAATATGGCAAATGGCAAGGAAATTTGCTTTTAAAGCAGATAGGAAAAGGAAATTTAAAATTTAAAGAGGAAAAGTTACTGCTTGAAATGAATAAAAATTTACAAAACAATATTAAGGAACTGAAATTGAAAAAAAAACAAACAAAAATTAGGAAAAAATATTAAATTGTAAATAATTTTAGAAACTAAGATGAAAAAACCACACAAACATTAAAAAACAGGGAAAAAATTTAATAAAAAAATAACTACTTACACATAAAAAAAAACCAATTAAAATATTAAGAAAAATAAAAAAATCCATAAGAATTTATATGAAAAATTACAATATTACACATATATATTAATAAGAAAAGAAAACTATAAATATTAATATTAAAATAAAAATAAATTATATATATTAGCAAAAAAGAAATTAAAAAAATCCAAAAAAATAAATAAATAAATGAAATGAAATGAAATTTATTAGTCTATTGTAGTTCAATAATGTACAATTCAATGTCTTTATAAAACATAAAAACAAACAACAACAAAATAATACATATATAAAAAAACAAAACCAAAAACAAAAACATTATCAAATAATTATTAAACAGTTTATAAAAAAAGGAATAAATAAAAAATATCTTCAAAGAACAGAATAATGATTACATATATATTTACTTTTACATAACAATTTGTTTTGATTTTAAATATTATTTTTTAAAAATACACACACATACACACTCATAGCCAAAAATACACACATAATGTATGTTTCTTATAAGTGGTTTGTTTTTGTTGTTTTAGCAACAATAACCACCACCAATGCAACAAAACTATATAAATAATTATACTTACAATACAAAAAAAGAGAGAAATAAATATAAAAAATCTATGAAAAAAAATAAAATTTAATTGTAACACATTGATAAAAATTGGAAAATATTTATAAACATAAAAAACAAAAAACAAAAACAAAAAACAAAATCTAAAATTTAATAAAAGAAATCATCTGAGGATATCAAGGGTCTTATAAAAAACAAATATAATAAAAATGGAAAACTGAAAAAACCAAACAACTGAATAAATAAAAAATAAATATTGAAATATAAAAACAAAACAACAATGAAGCTTTAATTCAGTAACATACACAAGAACAGGTGATGTACTTATGCATAAAGGGTAGTCCAACCATAATGCACGATGTTAATTGTGAATCATATTTTAAAGTCAAGTTTTTTGCCCAACATAATATGACATTTCTTTGTTTCAGTGTTTGACAAATTCAACCATGGAGAGGTACACAAATGAGCAGCGCGTTAAGATTGTTGAAGCCTTTTACGAAAATGGGCGTTCAAATCAAAATGCATTTCGTGCACTACGTAATTTTTTTGGTCAGCATAGTCGACCAAATGTGTAAATAATTGGGAATAATGTGAGCAAATTTCAGCATACTGGGTCTGTGGGAAAAAGAAAAAAACCTATGCATGCTCACCTATTTCGTTCTGCGGAAAACATTGCTGTTTTTCGCGTTAGTGTGGCAGAAGAGCCGTCAACCTCGAAATGTCGTCGTACCAATGCAAATTTTGAATAAAGATTGTAATTTACACGCTTACAAAGTTCAATTGACTCAAGAGCTGAAGCATTTAAAGCGTCGTCAATACGCCGAATGATTACTGAAGTGAATGGTGACTTTACAAAGAAAATCATCTGCAGCGACGGGGCATACTTTGACCTCAGTGGATTCGTTAACAAGCAGAATTACCGCATTTGGGCAAATGAGTATCCACGAGTGATTTTTGAAAAGCCGATGCAGTTATAGTCTGGTGGTGTCATCGGGCCGTACGTTTTCGAAAATGAGATATAGCGAGATAATAATGGGCTTCTTGAGGGCAAAAATTGAGTATATGGACCTGGACGACATATGGTCCCAACAGGATGATGACACTTGCCACACAACCAACGAAAAAATGGCTCGTTTGAGCGTGAAATTCAATGGCCGTGTTATCTTATGTCGTGGCGATGTAAGTAGGCTTCTACGATCATGTGATTTGAAACCGTTGGACTTCTTTCATTGGGAATATTTAAAAGAAAAGTGTTCGTCAATAAGCCAAGAAAACTTAAAGAGCTAAAGGATGAAATAATTCGGCACATAATACGATATTTAACCTCAATTATGTCTCAAAATATGAACCAACAGATAGAGGTATGCCACCGAAGACGTGCGAGCATTTGGCCTATATTTTGTTTTATAGATAATTGTCATAGATTCTACTATCAAAATAAAAATATTATGATAATTCTTTGAAAACTTTTTGTTTTATTTAGAATTCACATCGTTCGTTTTAGTTGGACCACCCTTTATTTCCTAAAACCCTATAAATATATTAAATTACCATAGGTGTTGATTAAGGTTACAACCTTCACTATCTCATCTCAGCCTTTTGTAGAAATCCACACAAAATGAATATCTTTTTAAAACATTAAAAAAACTATTAAGATATGCCCAATTCAATTTCTCACAAAACACGCATTAATTTATTCCCAAATATTTTTCCGATACCGAGAAGCTTAAAAAATAACTTTACTAACCAGTTTGGTATAGTTTTTCAAACAACCCAAAATTACCCAAATTTGTCTTTTTCATATTCAAACGAGCCATTGCTTGGTTTTTAAAACTCAGTTTTTGGTTTTCAAGAGCAACGGTTCAAAATTCTAGCAAATACTCGTCTGTGAAACTTTCTACGATCAAAGTATTAAAAAATAGTGGTTGGTGGTTTATATTACGCGTCTGCTCATAAGCTCTCTGCTAGAAGAGAAATTCATTTATTGGATCGGGCTTCTACTCTGTTAATCTGGAACTCAGGGTCTTTCTCAGACTACCCGATGGATGCACTGTTTTTAAGGTGGAGGTTTACCTCGAGGCTTCAAGGCCTATTATTATGATCTATATAGACACTCTCGCTGAAATCAGCGGTCTCAACTCTCACGTGATTAGATCGAAATGTCTCCTCAGCTGCATTCGCTCACTGCTCCGGCTGGAACGGAATCATTGGTTCATGCGGGCATTTCAGGGTATAAAATTGCTGATAAATGCGTTATTCTGGCTCTAGTGCAAGGGGACATACATGCCCCCTTGGTTGAGTTGTCCAGCTTGATAGATAGATGGGAACTGAGTCAGATGGAATACAGGTGGACAAATATCAACCCTTGTAGAATATTCAGAATGTGTTGACTTTCTCTTTCTATGGAAAAGTCTATGTCTCTTCTTAGGCTCGAAAGGGGTCTATCGGGCTTCTTTTGCGAATAATCACCAGGCACTGTATGATAGACGCTTGTCAGAGCGCATGGGACTCCCTGGTCATAGATACTGTAAAAGCCGTCAAGATTAAGAGGAGGAAACGTTACAGCACCTTCTTAGACTACAAAACGTAGGTGCATGCCACTTCCACTGGAATGTAGTAGGGATGTGTCACTGTCGAAGTTGATTGACTTCTATATTTTTGTAAAGCAGATTTCCTCTATTTCAAAGCGCTGTTCTGACGTTAAGCGATTCGTGACGACTGGGCACACCTTAGCGAACAGTTGTCAAATAATAGTTATCGATGTCGATAGTTCTAATGCAGCTGAAAACTAAAACACCCTATACAATGATTTCTGCACAAATTTTCCTTGCCCGACATTTGACAACCAAGGCTATTCTTGTTTGGTATGCTATGTTTTGGATGGCTTTCGGTAAGGGATGATGGGTGCCCGGCATAGCGTAACCATGTCAAACTATAGATTAAACTTAAGGTAAAAGTTTTTGAATTTTAGTTGAAAACATTGGTGAAGATTTTTTAAGTGAAACTTTGCTTAAATAGAGAGGAACTTTTAATTTTTTTAACACTCTTCTTAGAACTACTTATGTTTTGTAGATTTTTTAAAAAAGTACTGTCTACAATATTACCTAAAAAAATATAGAATAAATCTGGTTCTATTCGTATTATATTAGTTGTGGTATCTCCAACATGTTTCTAGAAGTCTAATTATGTTTTTCCAGGCGGTTTTGTATTATTATTCAAAAATTCTCCACTGCATTTGAATCATGGCTTTTTTTGGTCACTAACCAATAGTTCCTTGACACCAAAACATGCTACAGAACTATTATATAAGAACGTCTGTAAGGACTACGTTTGAGCAACAATCAAAAGGAAAAAAACTGGTTTTATCGCTGAAAACTATCAGTCATGCATAAAATTTCCGAAAAATTTTAAATAATAGTGCCTTATAGACTGGGAACGAGTTGTTTGGTCCTAGAAGATAAAAAACCAACTGTTAAATATAGATAAGTTGTTTGGATGATGTGACAGCCCACTTGTTAAAAATAACGCTTTTATGAAGAAAGTAGACTATTTATTTAGTGTGCCGATATGAAGTGAGCGTCAAGTCTGTCTACATATCGAACATTTATTGTGAACGAGCCTTAATTTTGTGTGTGTTGGCATTGACATTTGTCAAACATATTCCGTAGACATCAAACCAGCGAACAAACAACATTATATTTATATATATTTATGTTATATTATATATATTTAATAGTGATAAAGATATCGAATTTCGTACCAGAAAACTATTATTTGCGGAAAGCATTAATTTTTTGTTTCAAGGCATATGATGATCATGCTCTATCAGAAGCGACATACAAAAGATGGTCGACGGTTCAGAGATAACGATAAAAGTTTGAAATGCTGAGTTGCAAACGATATTGGATGAGAATGATACTTTGAGTCAGAAACAAATGGCAGAAAGGTTAAATGTTGCACAACAAGCAATTTCTGACCGTTTTAAAGCTACAGGAAAGATCCAAAAGTCTTCAAATTAGGTCCCACATGAATTGAATGACAGACAGATGGAAACCCGAAAAACCACTTGTGAAATTTTGCTTCAAAGACACGATGGAAAATCAGTGTTGCATCAAATTGTTACTGGCGATGTCAAATGGACTTATTTAACTTTAGAATCCCAAACTATAAAAATCATGGGTTAATCCGGGATAACAAACTACTTCGGCTTCAAAACCAGATCGATTCGGCAGGATGACACTGCTGTGTGTCTGGTGGGACCAAGAAGATGTAATGTAGCACAAGCTCTTAAAACTTGGTGAAACCGGTTATACAGATCATTATTGACAACAAATGATCAATTTGAACAATACATTGATCGAAAAATGACCAGTATGGGCCACAAGACACGGCAAGGTAATTTTGCAACATGTCAATGCACGTGCACACAAAGCAAAACCGCTACAGGATACAATCAAAGCCTTAGGGAGCTACTACCCAACCTGCCGTGTTTAACATACTTGGCTCCTTCCGACTAATATTTGTTTTCTTCCATAGGACACGCATTAGCTGACCAGCACTTCGATTCCTACGATGAGGTCGAAAATGAGTGACTAATTATTTTGCTTCAAAAGACGAACAGTTTTATTGGAACGGAATCCACAAATTGCCTGAAACATGGGAAAATTGCCCATTTAAAATTATTGTTTTATTTTCACAAAAAAACGCTCATTTCATACTGGTACACCTGGTAAATGTTTTGCAAGCAAAATTGCCAAAAGTCGTAGTTATGAGCCCTTAGTGCGATGGTGATCCAAGCAAGACCGCCAAAATTTAAATAAAATGATTGTTGCAAAAAAAGAAAAATTAGGTAACTTAGTGGCCACCATAAAACCCTAATTTCAATCCAATGGAAAATTTCGGAACAATAGTAAGAAACCGTCTGGAAAAATATAAGTGGGGTACGAGGAACATTTTGAAGCTAAGCTAATACAAATTTAAGCGAAGAGTGCACACCCAAAACCTTTTTGAACAAAATGTTTTCTGAGAACAGCTCATCAGAATCGTGCATTGGTTGATTGGTTCCTTTCGGAACGAGGTGCAGACATGTAGGTCCACTACCGTCTATGAGCATCACAGTGGGATCAGTATTGAACCCAAATAAGCTGGACTCGTGTCTGGCTACCTGTTGTAACTAACTAACTAACTTCAAAATATGCACTTAGTTTCGCACCCCACTGTATTTGTTGAGTAACGATTAGCCTGTAATTACCTAAAGAATTTTTTTTTTTTTTTGAATATAATTTTGAAAGTCAATATATTCCTGCCTTATCTACAATCTAATTGGATGTAATTGAGATGGGTTCACATTACGAAGATCGGACGGATATTATTATATTTTTTTATTGCAAATATGCTCATCGTTTAACGATTTGTATAAATTTAGTTATTATTTTTGTATATATGACAATCTTGAATGTCTAACAAAGAACGTGAAAACCAAGGTAGATCGAATAAGATATGCACACTTGAGCAACAATAACTTTCTCTCATCTTCTGTAAAAAAATATTGATTTATATATATGGAGAATATTCAACTATATTCATTGAAAGCGACCCACAAACATCGGCTCCAAAAGGCAGATATATTAGTTAGTGAAGTTTTTCACAGCTTAAATACACATAACCAGTCGCTAATGCTGTGCGGTGATATGGCTGTTGAAAATTTTCAGATGGTGTGGTCTGGGATTGAGCCAACGACTTCTTGGTTGAAAGGTGGGTGTCGTACCTAACATACCACAGTGACACACACATTATTAAATACGTAGTGCATAAATTTACATACAGTGCTGTTCGAAATCTAAGCAAAATTTCTTTACGAGGCAATTAAGGACTCATTTATTGTTATCTTAGGCGTCTAAATTATAACTATCAAACAAACTTTTAACGCCTTTCTGTACCAAGTAAAACAACTACAAAAACGAAATTAGCTCCTTCAGTAGCTGTTCGAACCTTAAGTAACTTTCAGAACTTTGTGTAATACATTTTTTTTTATGGCACGCCGCATGCCGTTTTGGCATAATTTTTACGAGATTTGTTAGAATTATTATTAGTATTGATTGCCACTTTAATTTTTAACTCTCCGTCCGCATCTACTTATTCTTAAAACGACGTGGTCCAATTCTGTGCTTTAAGAATTAATAACAATTTTATTTAAATAAAATAATCGCTTAACCGGTTATTTAAATAATTATTAACCGACAACCGATTTTTTGACATTGCTACTTTTCGAATTATTCGAAAACCGGTTTTTGAAAAAAGTCGAGTAATCGCTCTCTGTAGTTGAAATTCGCGCATTGCTCTTAAATAAACTTACGGCTGATAGTGTCAAAAAGTTCCATTACCGCCCGTGCGTACTATCCGTGTGTGTTTTTCATTATTATTATTTTTTTTTTTTAATTTTTGCGAATGAGAGTATGTTAGATCGATTTTGCCTACTATAATAAACAGTCTCTCAACCTGGACAAATCAGCTTAAAACCTTTACTAGGAAGAAGTGAAAATTTCAAATTAACGCGTAAACAAGTAAAAGTGTCTGTAATGGTACGTGGTATCAGATAGTCCTTTTTTGTTAATTATGTTAAAAATTACTTAAAAAATATAAAATCATTTTAACTTTTTAAAGCAAATGCCATTTAGGACATAATGCAGTAATTAATATTCAAAGGCTGTTCTCTCCTCCTTAAGGATAAAATGTGCAATAAAGAAAACTACTTTTTGTAATCAATGCTTAGGCGCAGCTAATGGATTTTGTGAAAAAATTATTTCAACTTTCAATAAGTAAATATTCATTAAAGATTTAAGAATATCTGTTTACGCCTTCTTCTCATAAAATTTGCTTATTCTATAAAAAAAAGAAAAAAAATTAAAATTAAACGTCAGTCATCAGCACCTAATTCGAGAATGAAAACTGAAAAATAGTCAAAAAGAAAAATTAGGGGTTAAAAACTCAAACGCCTTTAATAACACTTTTGTTTTCAAATGGGGATTAAATTGGATTGGTTAACCCTTTTCTCGTTTTTTTCTGCTTTTTTATATTTCTTTTTGTCCCATTTGAAAATATTTTGCGTGTCTCTTATAAAACTCAGAAATTTTATATATTTTTTTGTGTCTTCTTTCTTTTATTAAATTTATTTATTTTTAAACATCAGTCAGTGTCTGGCATACTTCATGAAGTGGGTCTTAAGATTTTTTTTCTTTTATTTTAGCACTTTTTCTACGTCATTCATTTTTTAATTTTTCCTAAATGTGTCCCTGTTTGATGGTAAAAGAAAACTTAAAATAAAACGACATATAAATTAAGCATCACTTCTGTTTTTCCCACTTCAACGCTGGCTACTGTTTTTATTAGTTTGCTTTCGTCTTTTATTTCTTTACAAAAATAAGTGAAATATGAAAAAAATAGTAATAAATGAGATTGACTTTTGAAATGGGTTAATTGTGTAATGTGGTGCTGTTTGTTTGGAATGATGCCTGTGGCTCATAGTCTGCTTGGGATACTATAACGTTGGTAATAATGTCACTTATTGTGATGTGTCTGTTGAAATTCATGCTCATGGAAGGAGTAAATAATTTGTACGAAAAGAATGCGTAATTAGTTGAATACGAAAAAAACAAATTTTGGGAATTGTAGAAATCGGGATTTCTTTTTAATATTTGAAAATTTTCAAAAATTGAAAAATTTCGATGAAAAAAAAGAAAGAATTTTTTTTTTTTTTTTTTTTTTTTTTTTGTGTAGCTACACATGAAAACAAAAGAACTATGTAAGTGTGTATGTATAATTTTTATTTATTTGGCATATAAAAATAATTTTTTTTTTAAATTATTTAATATTTTTAAGCTTATCTAAAAAAACCTTATTTGAAATCTATTTAAAGAAAATTTTGTATGAAAAATTTTGAATGCAAAAAACTAATTTTAAATTTTAAACATAAAAAATATTGTTGCGTTTTAACCTTTTTAAAACGTTGAGTTCGTTTAAATTGCGTTTTTATTTTCTTGTTTTACTGTTATCTTTTATTTACCACACAATAACTTTTATACAGTTTACAACAACTTAATATTCACTATACAGCACTTTTATTCCCGCTTTAACACGTCTTTATCTTACGACAGCCAAATGATAACTAACTGTCATGTTGTCTGCATTTTAGAAGGTTCCGAAAATATCGATCATCTTCTATTTCCATATCCGCTAATTCAAATGTAACGTAAAGATATTCGATGTGATAGTGCTGCCAACTTGATATATACCAAAATACCACAATGCAGAGTTGTATTTTTATTTTCGTAACAATGTATATAAGATGCTAGAATGCGGCTGGTTGTTTCAGCCGCTACGTGCACTAATTTTAATAATTATTTTAAATGTAAATTGATATATTATCTAGGACAAAATATAAATCTCCTTAGTTTATTTTCGTTTAATTTCGTCTTACATATTAAAAAATTATATACAAAAATTACATATTTTTTTACAAAAACTTGAAAATCCATGAAAATATTTACATTCTATCAATTACTAATGAAAATTCCAAAAAGAGAAAATGATTTTTAGAAAAAAGCATTAAAAAATTATAAAAAATACGAAAGTCGTTTTGTATGGGACTTAAGAAAATCGTCCTAAATAGTAAAGTTTACAACAAATCTAAGATAATTTTTGAGTTCAGCGACTCCAAGTTACTTAGATACCAAATTTCATCGCTATCCAACCACTCCTTCTATTTTTATCCATTGCTTATATGATCTCAACGTACTGTGCGAGAACACGAAGAATCCACTAGTGTTTTTTTTTTTAATACATGCTTCTTTTGAATGTGGTTTTTTTAAAGCTATAGTGACCAAGTACGCTGCAGGCATTTGAACTTAAAATGATTTATTTTTTTATGATAAAACACATGTTTTCATTGTTCGAACACAACTTCGAAAAGAAAAACGCCATCAAATCACGTGGTTTTCAGAGCATGCTAAAGTGAGCTTTGCGTTTTGCAAACCGTAAATGATTTGTTAATCCTTCGTTTTCCAGATAATGGGCGTATTCTGCGTCTTATCTCCAAGTCAAGATATTATTATTATTTGCCCATTTTTTCGAAATTGTTGTTAACAATGTTCAAATTTGAACCCAGTCTTATGATAAGTTTGATTTGTTAGGAGTTGGACGGCTAATTTTGGTACCGCCATCGTATCAATGTAGAGATCAAACTGAAAATCGTTTGCTAAGACCGTATGCTCCTTAAATATATAAGAATAAAAAATGCGAAACACAAAAAAATTTTTAGTTTTAATTTTTATTAAAAATTTAATATGAATCTGGTAATTTTTGACATGAACTAGTCTATATTGTCTTTTTATATAACAATTTTATTGAAGCATTTTCTCTAATAGCTTAAACAAATAAAATATGTTAATATAACATTTTCTTGTAACATATTTTCTATCAAATACTAAATCTTCTTATGTCCATCTGTTTACAGAGATTTTTTTGCTTTAAAATAATATTATTTTTATAAATTCGAAGAAATTGCTTACGAATAGATTTATTTACCTTTACTACATACTCGTACATTTTTCCACTCAATTTATTTAAATATTCTCAATCTCTGTGCTTTTTTTGTATGTTACAATATTTTGTCCTAAGGCGATAATGTTGGATTTAAAAAAAAAATAAATTTTAAGGAATTCAAGTGAAAAAATTAAGACTAAAGATGCACTAAAAATTTTTATATAAAAAGTAAAATTGAACAACTTAATACTTTTACTAATAGCATTTCTTTTTATACACAATTTCCATTTATTCGGAGACTAAAAAGAAAAATATTTTTATCCTTAAGTAGCTTAAGTCATATACAAAAAACGCATGTCTTTTACACATGTTTTTATATGAAAAAGTGCCTTTAGACAAAATGGATGAAAAAAGAGCAAAAAAAGCAAAATGTAAATATTTTTAAATATGCCATTATTGTAATTTGTCAGCATCTCATTTAAGAAAATAAAACGGAAGTTGAAACAATTATATTTTTCTTTTTTTTTCAAACAGAAAATAACTAAACTCTGGCGTTTGTAACAAAATGTTTTGAATTTGCATTGATGTGGGGATTGATCAACTTTTTCCATAATCTTTTTCGCCCTAAATTCAAATATGTATGTCCTTCAAACATTCTCAAAGTGGGAACAACTTCAGTAAGGCAATGGAATAAAAATATAATGAGTTTCATAACATGTTCACACAAGACTTCGTTTTACTTTGTTTGGTACCCTTATATGAACGTGGTAATTCGTATGAATAATTTAAACAGCAAACAAAGTAAAACTCGTTTTGGTAGATTGTGAACAAAAGTTAGTAAATAAAAAGAAACACCCGAGTTCAGAGTTTGCTTAAGTAATTCGATATTTAAACCCAAAAGGTGCTGCTTTGAAACTTTGAGGATCGCAAGTAAACAAGATAATCTTACGAAAACAATAGAGGAAGAAATTGTAACTTTGGTTACCAATAAGAAACATAATCTCGATATTTGAAAAGGCACTTTGAGAGAACGATAAAAATTACTTACGTCGCCGTTATGTTTGTAAGCATGTGTATCAGAGAATGGTATCAGAGGTATGGTTTTGTGTACTTTTAAAGTATTGGTGGACAAACATATTTGAATGAGTAAAGCTAAAACAAAAACGATACAAACGATACTCTTAAAGAATGACCTCATATTCACGAACCCGGTTGAAAAGGCAAACCTTTTGGCCGAAATGTTTGCAAGTAATTCTCACTTACCGGAGAGCGTTCAACCACAGCCCGAACTTGAAAGTGTATCAGTAGCTATGCCTAGTATATTCTTTCGAGGTCGTGCTGTAAAATGGGTCCTTGCAAATCTCAACGTTAACAAGTCTTCTGGGCCGGATGGCATACCAGCACTGGTCCTGAAGCAATGCTCTTCGACGCTTGCGCGTCCATTAGCTCACCTTTTCAGTGCGTCATATCATCTTGCTGGAAGGTTGCTAATGTTACGCCAATCCGCAAAAAGGGCGAGGTTAGTAACCCTGAGAACTACCGTTCCATAGCAGTTTGTCCGTACTCTCCAGGGTTATGGAGAGTATGATTAATCACCACCTTGTGGGATATCTGGAGTCCAACGATTTACTTAGCGATCGTCAGTACGATTTCCGAAAGGGCCGTTCTACTGGTGACCTGCTGGCGTTGCTCTCGGAGAAGTGGAACAAGTCCATTCATGGTTTTGGCGAGAGTAAGGTTGTGGCTCTGGATACCTCAAAGGCGTTTGATAGAGTTTGGCACGAGGCTCTCACTTCGAAACTTAATGCTTTTGTTGTCGGTAGTCATTTCACTCGATTTATGTCGAGTTTTCTCAGAGATCGCTCTATAAGAGTGGTTATAGATGGGGTCTCATCCGACGAGTTCAGGGTAAACTCAGGGGTACCGCAAGGCTCTGTTCTTTCTCCTACTCTTTTTCTAACATTTCTCAATGACTTTCTTCTTCTCACTTCTAATCCTACCTACTCTTTTGCGGATGACAGCAACATTTGTCACTTATATTCTTTTGATCGTAGATCGAGCCTTTTGGAGGTTGGTGTAAGAAGGATGAATATGAACGTCACACTCACAAGTGACCTGGTGAAGGACTCCGAGTGGGGTCGTGAGAACAAGGTCGATTTTAATGCACGTAAGACTCAATGTTGTTTTTTAAAACACAGGCGTGGTGGTGTACTGTCATCTGTGTCAATGGGTAATGTGGATATTGAGGAATAAGATGCTCTTGATGTTCTGGACATGAGAATTCACTGTGACGTTTGTTGGAATGATCACATATTTCAAGTGTCGAAAAAAGCATTCAAGTGCCTTGGTTTTTTGAAACGGTGCAAGAAATACTTCACTCCATCTGATCTCTTTAATATTTACAAGACCTATATCCGACCTAAAATGGAATACGACTCTCATGTATGGGCTGTTGCTTCAAAGTATATTTTGGAACGTCTCGACCGAGTACAGGGTAACCAACTCTATCGATTCATTGGAGCACCGTCGCAATGTGGCGTGTGTTTCATTGTTCTATCGGTACTATAACGGAATGTGTTCTAACGAAATTAAGGCATTAATTCCCGAAAATCATATATTTTTACGTAGTACTCGTATTTCTCGTAGAGAGCATTCCTTTGTTGTTGATTGTCCAGTAAATCGCACAACGCATTATAGAGAGAATTCGTTCTTTGGTCGCACTGTCCGGTTGTGGAATAATCTTCCAGCAAAAGTATTTCCTGCCACTTACGACATGAATAAATTTAAATCTAACATCCATAAACACTACTCCTTCTGTCCACCTTCCAATAACCTATTTTCCTAGTACCACCACAATGGTCTTATATAAAAAAAAAACATATTCAAAGCTAGCGCAACTTAAATAACTACAAGTGGGAGTTGCGTGAAATGCCTGTCATACCCGCACATATAAGTGTCAAGTGTTTATGAGCATGGGTATATTTATAGTTGGGTATGTGTAGATTTCTACTCGAGTATACATATAGTATATTTCTACAAAATAAAACCTTTCGAAATCGCTGTAATACAGTTAATACAAGTATTTTATATTGACAGTTTAGTGAAGCTAATATGACTATCAAAATCAAAATCTATATTCTATAGAAGTTTGGATAAAACGCATTCCTGTTGATGTGTGGAGAGCAGAGCTAATGACATTTTTATGATAGGAAAGAAACATAATTAGTGAAAAAAATAAATGAAGAATAATCTATGCATGAATGCTATAAAAAAACATCAGCATAAGAGCAAAATCTCTTCTATTCGAAACATTTTTCACAAATTTTTTTATGTTAATTTTAATTTTATTTTATTTTATTTTTTTTTTAATTATTTAAAAACAGGTTCAGCTGGTTTTATAGTTAGAGTCGACTCTTGCTAAGACTCTACTTTTTTTCACTTAAAGTATACTTTATTTTTGACTATGAATATGGACCAATGAGTTAGACAATGTCTATCTGCACATTATCCAATTTTAAAGAATTCAAACAAGTGACTAAATAAAAAGGAGTTTGGGTCACACTAAAAAGGTCACTATGAAAACTTATTATTTGTGGAAGATAAACAAAAAACTTAAATTACTGAGACTTTGAAGAAAAATAAATGTATTAAAACGTCCTTTTATTCACGTTTACAATGTTTAGAATTTTTGGATATTCTAGATTGTTAGTATTTCTTAGAGTAAAAATTTCCTTTCCTAAATGCTTATAAATCCGAAAAATGCAAAATATTAGTCAAAGTACATATGAACCCATTATCCTGGTTATTGAACTTACTCAGAAAAAAATGTCATATTTTTATGACAATTTTCCAACTTCATCAAGCAGAAATATTGCTAATACTCCATAAAATATGAAACCAAATAAATGTGTAATAAATTAAATAAAAAATGAAAAGAATTTGAATATTTTTATGGGTTGTTTATTTACGACAACATTTTTGTATGTCTTGTTTTGATGTATTTCTAACAGATTTTCAACTCGTTTAACCCACAAATTGTTTTGTCAAAAGTCTTTATAATCACACACATTTCTATTATATGTTCACAAATGTAAATGACTTTTCATACACATTAGGGTTTTTTCCCGTGATTCCCTCTTTCCCCGCGAATTTTATGCGGGTATCCCGGGAATTCTTTCATATACAATAAAAGTTTTGAAGTTGAAAGTATTTAGATACGTAAAACATGTGTAGAGGCGTTGAAATAAAATCTTCAATAATAATTCACTTATGTATAAACACATATATATGGTCCCATTACATGTATTGGTCCCATAATTACATATATAACTGCATTTGTATACGGTCTAAAGTTATACAACTGAATGAACTTGCTGTCTATTATTCTCTGTTAAATACGGAACCGATTAAACAAATGCACTTCTGTGCGACTATGGCCACAAATGTCCCAAAGCTATGAAATAATTTGTAAATTAAAACACAGTTAAGACCTTTAACTGAGTCTAAATCATGCCATAGATTTGGCAATGGTAGATACTTTATACAAAAAAACACTGTCTCAGTAAATTTTTCAGTTTCTTTGGTAAATATTTTTTTATATCTTTGAGAGGGAATGACAACATTAATGCTAAAAAAGTTAAGCATGTAACAGAAAAAGGTCCAATTAAAAATGCTATGCTACAAAAATATGGCGTTTTAGAACAAGGAAGTAAACGTATCTTGGCTTAAACATCACAGCACGATAGAGTTTAATTAATTAAAAGTGTTTTCTTTTACAGAAGTCAATAAAAAAGTTCTAATTGACTTAGGAATGGATAAGATTTGGATAGGGTGGGCAATTTAAAAGTTTAACAGTTTGAAATTTTTGAAGATTTATTTTTTGTACATATTTTCAGGTTAGAAATGAAATACTATTTCATTCATATGGCTGCCGCGGCTGGCCTCACAGAACCTCATTCGATCGGCCTAATTTTCGAGAACCTTCTCGAGTGTATGGGGTCGTATCGTATCTCGGCAATGGCATCATGAATGTAGGCCTTCAAATGCTTAATTGTCTCCGGTTTGTCGGCATAACACTTGTCTTTAACGGCGCCTCACACAAAATAGTCCAACGGAGTCAAATCGCAGCTTCTCGGAGGCCAACTGACATCACCACTTCGGCTAATTAAACGGCCATCAAACGCTTGAAGTAGTAAGTCGATTGTGGCATAAGATGTGTGGCAAGTTGCACCATCCTGTTGAAACCAAACATCGTTCACATCAATATCATGAAGAGCGGGTTATCATGAAGAGCGGGTTATCATGGTGCGATAGGTGTCTCCATTGACCGTAATGGTTGCGAAAAATGAAATATGGTCCAATGATGCCTCCGCTCCACAAACCGCACCAAACAGTCAGGTATGGGTTTTCTGAGCCCTAAACACGGCAATTTTGCTTATTATCGTACCCATCTAGATGAAAATGAGCTTCATCCAAAAATATGATTTTAAATGATGACAAATTTCCAAAAAATTCCAACGATGCTCAAGCGTTAATCGATTCATTTCGTTCAGTGCACATAATATACTGAATTTTGTGACAGATTATAATACCATAAGTGTTGCCAGATTCGAAATAATCACTGCTCCAAATTTTAACCGACAAGTTGGCTATCCTTTATAAAATAAAAATATGTTTTTAACCCTGTAAGCCTACTCTGAGTACCCTGATAGATATTTAAAGTCGTGTTTTACACTCATCTACTAGGGTGATATATGCTTCACATTTAAAGCCAATACAATTGCCGGTGGAGACAGTGAGTAAACGAAGCACATATGTATCTATTAGTAAATGCTGCTATGATTGATGATTGATTGTTTTGTGTCATGAAATGAAATTAAATCCTTCTTCTTTTGGAAGAAATGTTTCACCTTTTACGTAGCGAGATTCCCGAAAATCCCAGGAAAATAATTTGTTTTTCCCGTTTTCCTGGGAATTGTAAAAGAGCGGGAAGCAAAAAACCCTATTACACATACGTACAATCATATGGTTTTTCATTTATTTTTTATTTTCTTGAAAAGACTGTTTAAAATATTTTTATAATAATGTGTTACACTCATAAAAATATGGCACAAATAAAATTCAAAATAAGAAAAGAATACCATTTCCCTAAATGATAATATCTAATGAAAAAAGCAAAGATTTTAAAAATGTATTGTAGCAAATCAAAAGACATACATATGTAAGTGAAAATAAACAAACTTTTTTCTCTTGTAAAGAATAATCTAATAAATCAGTGAAGAACAGTTCTCAATAGAAACAGTGTATAGTAGTTAACACACTTTATAACCCAAATAAAGTAAAATTAAGAACTATTTCAAATTTGCTTAATGTATTTATTTATATTTTTTTGTACTTGTCATTATTAATGTTGTTAGGCGTTAACACATTGCAGCGAAATCCTATTCATGTAGTAAAAAGTATTGGAGTGGAAATTCATGTCAATAAATTTAAATATATCGGGATATTTCAATGAAAGCATATCAGCAGTAATACTATGGCGTATTTGTTTTACAGTTACTCAAGTTTAGATCATAAAAAACAAAGGAATATATTTTTTATAATCAATCAAATGGGCTTTGTCGGATAGAAAATTGTATGACACTAATGTTTAAATATTATTTCGGGCATGAGACCGCCACAGTTGGCGCGATCAAGGCGCAATCTTAAACAACAATTTTCACAAATTTTTCACAATAGATGCGGCCGTATTTCGGCAATAACTCTTCGAATGTCGAATTACAGATGTTCAATTGTGTCTGGCTTATCGACGTAGACAAGTGAATTTACATAATCTACAAGAAAAGGTGAGCCGTTTAATTAGAAAATGGGGCAAGTCCACCTTTGAAAAAAACCAAGATAGTTATGGATAAAAATTACTATTATCCCTTTGTGAGAAAACAGTTTTTTGTAAACAATAACTTGAAATTCTGGTATTTGAGAAATGGAAATTTTACCTCTTAACAGTATTGAAAATTTGTTGATTTTGAAAGTGGTGCAAGTCCATCTTAGATTTGAATTATTATTCGATCGAATGTATTATCGCAGTTAGCTCCTGTTGCCGTATGGTAAAGCAATGCGACCGTTTGACGTAAAGTCTGAAGATGATATGTATGTTTGAGATGAAACTAGAGCATACCGAATAGCACAAGATATAGCGTTTTGTTCTTTGAAACACATACAGACTATAAAAACCCAAAAACACATTATAGCTTATAGTGACATGTACACTGGTCAAAATAGAGGCATAAAGCTGGTCAAGGAATTTTAAAGGATAAAACGTGTTAATTCGAGTGGCAGTGAAATATTATCATTCATTTTTACTAAACGATTGTGATTTTGGATTCGTAGACATGGTAATTCGCAAAACAAGTTTTTGCAAAGGTCTGTTTCTCTGGTTTACTTTACCCTTAACTCAAGATTTTGAAACTGTTTCGAAAATTTCAAAAATATATTCTTGTCGTAATGGACAGAGTCTAATAGATAAGCAGCATCATTTTCTAAGTGTTTCTACGAGTACTTCGTTCTTTTTTGTCGCACCGTGTAAAATTTTGCTTATATGTTAAAAAGGCTGAAAAATTCAAAAAAATTAAATGAACAATAAAAATAATTTCATTATTTTGAAAGTGAGTCAAGACCACTAATTATAGAAAAGCTTTTCCTCTTTTAATCAGCACTGCGGGGGTGGCGTGGTGTAGTAGTTAGAGCGCACGCACAGCAGAACAAACTACCTAGGTTCGAGCCCTAGCAGAGGACATGGCGAAAAATGTTAATTGTGGCTTCGAATGTTTAATAAAGAGGCTTCCCTCCAGGCAACTGCACCTGAAAAATAAAGAAGAAGCCCCCTGACCTTCCCGTATACCTCTAGCGATGATGACAAACATCATACGAGTGATCAGGAAAACACGCCACCTGTTGGGAAAAAATTACAACGCTAAAGTAGAGATCACCACCAATTAACAAGGATCTTCACCAATACGCAAGTCATATGAAGGAAGCTACTTTGGATTAATCATCTACTTAGCTTGAAAGATCAAATTGATTAAAGATACTGAAACAGAGCACTGGAACGCCAATATGCTAAATTGAGTGAGCACCGCAAACATTAGCAAATTATAAACTTACATTCTCTAGGACCACAAATTTTAAAAACGTATCTATTAGCACTTACCAATTTTTTTAAATTTAATGAAATGCAAACCTTTAAATATCTCGAAACAAAAAGTTTGACCTGCCCTACTTTCAAAATAAACGACTCACACGGGGACTGTTGATTTTCCAATAATAAAAATAATTTGTATTTTGGTTTTTATTTAATTTTTGTTTCAAGTTAAAGTGATAGAAAATTATGATTTCTTATTATTATTTCTTACTAGAATTCATCTTACTCGCAGCAATGTTGAGAAAGGAAGAAGGAAGTTTTTTTGATTTTAGTGCTGTATTACAAGATAATTTCCAAACGCGTAACCAAGTACTGAACTTGCTTAGGCATTTAATACGAAAACAGGGATAACTCATGAACATGGTGCCGCAAAAATAATACAATGGGGCTAAATCACAAGATCTTGGTGGGCAATTAATTGGACCATTACGTGAATTTATTCTTTTATTAAAAGTTTCTTTGAGTAAATCAACTGTAGCGCGCGCTGTGTTGTCCTGTTGGTACCGCATTTCAGCAAGACTAATGCCAGCTAATTGAGATACGAAAAAATTTCTAATCATGTAGCTTTAACGTTAATCATTGATCGTAAAATTCTGACCATCAGTATATGGATTATTCTCACTCTAAATGCGACCATTCTGCATATTTACTCACCCATTCAACCAAAAATATTCTTCATCGGAGAAAAAAATTTTGTATGGAAATTCAATTCAAAAATTTCAACATATTGCATTAGTTGCTCTGGTATAAGTCAATCCGTAAGGAAATGACAAACCAAACTAAACAAAAAGCAACTATCAGCCAGGTTTAAGCTATTTTGCCAAACTCAGCCTCAATAATCGCCAAAACGCCCTATTTAAACTATTAGACAGTAAGATGTATATTTTTCAAAGTAATGAAAATATTTTTGGAAAATAAAAAAATATAATCTGCCCGGAATTGTAATGTAATTTTACATTAGAATAGCTTACAGTTTACTGAAAGCTATAAAAAAATATTTATGGTTAATAAAAATACATTTTGGATAAACGTTTTAAAACGTTTGAGTTCTTTTAAATTGCGTTAAATAAAAGAAACTCCACTTATGTTGTTGTTTTACAGTTTTCTTTTATTATTGCTCTATAACTTTTATACACTTTGTCTTAATACAGCAAATTGATATTCGCTTTTACAACACTTTTTATTTGCGCCTGAACTGACTACTTTGTGACAGCCAAATGATAACTAACTCACCAACAGTAATGCGCCATCTTTTATAGCATTTCATTATTAGTTTCGAATGTTCTAGTACAGACTCAAATCTTCGACTTATCTACGTTAATTCAAATCATGTAAAATTATATTACACAAAAAAGGAATCAAACTGGCAACACCGTTAGACATGCAGATGGTAGCATTCTTAATTAGTACAGGTAATTATGTAAACTATTAAGCCTTGACACAAGCAAATAAATATTATAGCTAAAATCTAATAATAAGTCCCTGATGTAGAAAATTTTTTCTTCAGCATTTTTATTTTCGTAACAGTATATATGTAGTTTCGATGTTGTTTAATGCTGAAACGCTACGTTCCTTATTTTTGTTTCTTCTTTTTTTTTAAACATTGCATGAGAACTAAGAAGAAGGTACAAATGAAGTGCAAAATGTGCTATTAACATTACAATAAAAGTAAAGGGCTGCTAGATTATACTATTTCAGAGTTGCGTTTATTGAACTGAATTTATGATGTATTATCATTTCCATTACCGCTAAACGACTTAACATTAAAGCAGCAATATTGCAGTGGAAATGTTTTCAAAGCATGCACAAGTTTCTGGATTATATGTTTGATTTTGTTTCAAACTCATAAAAACTGCGACCAATACTCACTTCTGGTTATTTTAATTGATTTAGAAGGTTGACTTTTTTACCGTCTTAATGGAAAAGTAAATTTTTTGCTTCAAATACAGAATGGGTCAACTTCGATCGACTCAAATGATTACAACTTTTTTTAATTTTTAAGTTCACTTTATTTTAAACAGTTAAACAATTTAATAAAATTTTATAAAACATGGGTTGAAAAGTCCTGAGCCTAACAAAAAAAAATACGGTGTATGTGGAAGCAATTCGAAGTTCAATTCATGTAGTTTTACGATTGTTTTGAATCATCTATACATTATTGTCTTTGGTAAACAGTGATCAAACGCGGCACCCACTTTGAATAGAGTTTTCTCATAGTCAAGTGCCCGCGCAATATAAAACCAATACGTTCTATTGATATTTTTACAATGTCAGCTAACTCACGCAACTTAACTTTTCGATCATTCAAAAAGATTTTGTGACATTTTTTGATGATTTCTGGTGTTACCGCCTCATTTGGATATCCACTGCGTTCTGCATAATCGGTGTCTCTATGACCGCGTTTGAAATCAGCAAACTAACGATGTTTTTTGTGCTACGTGAATTAATAGAGAAAAATTCAATGGACCGTATTCACAATTTGTGATTCTCTGCTAAACCGGAACGAAATCGAGTTGTTTTCGAAGCGAATAATTACTGGCGATGAAAAGTAGATCACGTGGTACAATAGTGTGCGAAACACCATAGACGAAGTAAGGCAAAGCTTCTCAGACAGTGGAAAATCTAGAATTGACACCATAAAAGGTAATGCAGAGTGTTTGGTAGGATTGGAAGGGAATTGTTTATTACAACCTGCCCAAACGATTGATTCTGATCTCTATTGTCAACGAGATTGAAACAAGCAATTCAATTAAGACGAACAGAATGATAACCAGAAAGAGTATTGCATTCCATCATGATAAAGCCAGACCACAACATCTTTGATGTCTTGGCAGAAACCGGGAAATTTTGATACATCTAGAAGTTCTATACTGATGGATTAATGGCTTTAGCCCAAAAATGGCCAAAGTTTATCGATCAAATCCGCACATATTTTGTTTAATAAAGCTTGTTTCAAATAATAAGAAAATATGTTTTATATTTGGAAAATTTGTAACCAAATGTTTTCGAACATCCAATGCTATTTCCATTTTCGCTAAGTTTCAAAGAGACTATCCGACACAGCTATAAATATAGCTGCTCAAAATTCGACAGTACTCCAGACCCTAATAACATATAGTACCTCATGGCGCTAGTCTTGTAGTTATGTAAAAATTATGAAACTGCCCTCGTAAAAAGTAGTGCGTCAGAATATGAAACATTTTATAATTAATTTCATATTTTGTTTCATAAATATAAATAATTTGCTAAAATGATATTTATATTGCGTTTTAATACTTATTTAATAATTATTTTTTATGTTTTAAACATATATCTATATATGTATATGTGTGTGACGGTGTTGTATATATATTTATATGTACGTGTGTTGATTTTCTTTTTGGCCATTTAATTTATGTAAGAAATAACACAGTTTTATGATTATTTTAGCACCAACATCATAATGAAGATGAAATATAATATGACGACGACATTGTATGTTCTTTTGACATTTTTATAACATTGTGTGTGTATATTTGTGCTAGTATTTTATATGTGTATGCGTGTTAGCATTTGTGCATAAAATTCATTCAGGCAACAAAACAATTCAGATATTTCAACCATATATTTATAATAATAAAATGCAAACAATACATAGACACTGAACCAGCCAACTCCCTTTCTCTCTCTCTCTTTTACTTTCTTTTTTTGGGTTACCAACACATATATATATAAAGATAGAGATTTAATACATTGAAAATAAATATGTATTAAGAATTATTATGCACATAATAATAAACATATTGTTATAGTATTAGTGTTACTTGCTATTGCTACATTTAATGTTGTTATTGTTATTATAATTACTGTTGCTTCTACTGTCGTCGTCATCATCATCATCATTATTATCATCATCATCATTTTATTTATATAAACACAACATTAACAACAGCAACGTTCGTTATTCATAATGATATTGTTATGAATTTTTATTGCTTTTTACATTCACTTTACGAGTGAGAATACCAAAGGGTGGAGGAAGCATAGCAGAATCTTAGTATGCCAGGGTAAAAAGTCAGCAGTGCAGGAAAAGTGTAACTGATATTAAAACTAAAAATTGTTTTTTTTTTTATATTTGTGATGGTCATTAAAAAAATAAAGAAAAGCTTAAATCTAAAGATTTTGTAAGATTTACTAAGGCGTCGTAAAAAGAAAATAAGGAAAAGGGCGAGAAACAGAACACATTATGAGAACGGTTGAATGAAATATAAGCAAAACTCTAGAAATTATTATTTTTCGTTTATTCGTCTCAAAAAAATAAATAAAAAAATAAATGAATTAAAAGGATATTAGATTTTTATAGTTGCCAAAGGCCAAAGCTATGGAGGTTAAGAAAAATAGCTGTATTATTAGTTATGAGAAAAAGTCATGTGCAGATAATGAAATAAAAATAATATGGAATAAAAATTTAAGTTTATGTCATTTATACGTGAATAGCAGTATAAATAATAGGGAGATTGATTATTCGACTTTTTTCAAAAACCGGTTTTCAAATAAATCGAAAAATAGCAATATAAAAAACCGGTTTTTGGTTAGTAATTATTCATATAACCGGTTAACCGGTTCTTTTATATAAATAAAACCGTTTTTAATTATTGAAGCGCAGAGCTGGACAATGTCGTTTTAAAAATAAGCAGAAGCTGACGAAGACATTAAATAAAATTAAAGTGACAATCAATACTTACAATAATTCTAAAAAATCTTACAAAAACTATGCCAAAACGATGTCCGGACTCCATAAAAACAAAGGTAAGACACCCACCATTCAACCAACAAGTTGTCGGTTAAGTCCCAGGCCACACCATCTGAAAATTTTTAACAGTGTATCACCTCACAACATTACTAGCGACTGGCTATGTTTCTTTACGCTGTGAAAAATTTCACTAACTAATATATCTGCCGTTCGGAGCCGGCGTTTGTGGATCGCTATTAATTAGTCTAGTTGATCATTCTCCATATTTAAAAATCAATATTTATTTACAGAAGATGAGAAAAAGTTATTATTACTCAAGTGTACATATCTTTCCGATCTACTTTGGTTTTCACGTTCATTGTGAGGCGTTTAAGTCTGTCATATATACAAAAATAATAGCTAAACTTACACTAATAGTTAAACAATGAGCATATTTGCAATAAAAAAATACACAAACGTATAAAAACTATACTTTTTTAAATTAACCGGTTATTCGTGTTAAATTAATCGGTTTATTCGGTAGTCGAAAAATTAAGATTTTGAAAAAACCGTATTCGACAAAATCAAAAAAACCGGCTTAAAACCGTCGAAAAATAACCGTCCGATCTCCCTAATATATAACTTTTGGGTCACAAGAAGGCAACCTACAAATTGTCATAGAAAATCAATTATATTTTGACGTGTATGTTGACTGTATGTTAGATTAGTCAAGACACTCTGGCGATTTTGTTACCCTTTAAAGGATCGACTTATCAAAAAGGTCGAAAAGCGAAACGTGGGAGAGCCTCACCAAGATATCCACTTAAACCTGAAAATTTTTGAATGAGCAACAATCGTTTAGTCAAATTTTTTTTATTATAATATTAAAAATCCGGTGGTATATTTTGGAAGCATTGTCACTATTATATTTTTATCGGTGAATTATCGTTGCAATATCAGATTCAAGTCAAAATTTGTATTTTATTATCGTAAATGAACAATTTTATTGATAAATAGTCACCATACAAAAGAAAGCTATAATTTAGCGACATTGTCTGTTATGAGTCGACTAAGTGCTGAAATTTAGCGACATTGTCCATGCAGGAATTTGTCCGTTACACCTCTGCGTTAAAGAATAAAGCATTAATATTTTTTAATGCTATTGTCCGCTAGGACTTTCTAATAAACGTCATCTATGAAACTTTCAACAATTGCTTCAAAAACTCATGTATGACATAAGAAAAACTCATCGTCAGTCATCAATGAATTACCATTTTTAGCGTTTGTCATAATGGTTTAATACGACGTTCGATATTTAGAACTTCAAATTCCTAAAAAAAAAATCAATTAAAAAACTGGTGTAAAACTTATTGGCTGTGTGAGGGAATAACTGATCCAATTGCATTTTGCAGGTCTCTGCGGAATATATGTAAACTTACAGCATTAAAGGAGTTCTGCAGAGAATGAAAAAAGCTAATCAGAAGGTACAAGTTCAGGACTATGTGATGGATACATCGAAACTTCCTAGCTAAACTCTCTCATTTTCTGCCAGGTCATAAAAGATGTGTGTGGTCTGGCGTTGTCATTTGTTATCTTATCTGCTGATCAATTGAATCGATTGCTTCAATTTCTTTAGTTGTTGATAGTAGAGATCAGATTTATTCGTTTGACCAGGTTGAAACTCATAATGAACAATTCCCTTTAATACCATCAGACCACATTATCTTTCTCTGTCTGAATGCTGACTTCTTCACCGTCTTCACAGCTTCTCTTCATGGACCGTACATTACAGTTATCCCTTAAAAATTAAACTTAAGAAATCAGCGTTTTAGAGTCGACAGAAATATATGATGTTCATACCAAATTTATTGTCTTAGAGAGCTCTTAAGAATCTGTGGTGATCTTGAAAAAATTATCATTAATCGGACTTTTACTGTTACTTTTTGACGGAAAAATAAAAGCTTAGATAAAACCTCTAAGAATAGAGTTTTATTTTTCAGTCAAATAATACAAATTGTTATTTTCTGACTAAAAAATAAAACTCATTATTGAAAAATAAAATTTAATTTTGAGTCTTATTTTATAATAATGCTAAGTCTCTCTTTTTGAAAGTTTTTGTTTAACTTTTCTTTTTCCGTTGAAAAATAACTTTATCTGCTGAGCTTTTTTGGAAAAACTCTCAAAATAACCACAAAAAAAACATATAATAAGTTTTTCAATATAGCTTATAACCGTTACGGTCCATGATTTTCCTTACTTCATGCACTTTGATCGCCTGATCCACTTTTATCGCTCATAATAATACGCGTCAAAAATTGTTTGATTTCTTTCAGTTTTTGCAATGAATTGCAAATAGAAACTAGATTTAATAAATTCTTCACTATTAATTCATGTGGCATCTAAACATAAAGCTTCTTTGTGTACAAAGCTTTCTTTAAATGGTTGAAAACCGTATTGTGCATAGTTCCCTGCTGCTTTTGTTGACGTCTTTCCCAGTTTTTTCATTGTTTCATAGAGTTTTCAGTAATTGGTCTACGTCCGGAGCGAGTTACTTGTTTAACATAAAAGTTTTTAGATAAAACAGTATTATCTCCGTAAGCTTTATAAATTTTTTCAGCAGCCTGCGACGCATTCCTAACTTTTCTATAATATAAGATCACCATATAACGGTAATATTACGTCCTTTCAGTGAGTTTTAAACGTAGATAACTTTTCACAAAAAAATAAATAAAATTGCACCTTTCAAACAAGCTACACCATAGTTCTGTCTAATATTACCAAAAGTGTTATATTTAAGAGCAATCTACCGACAATTGGTAACCGAACTTAACCGAGCACTTGATAGTTAGAGAACAGAACAGTTTCTTTTAAAACTGGATATTTTTCATAATTTGGAAATTTATATTTCCTATAAATTTGCATCCGATATTACATGAATCCAATAACACTGCAACAAATTAAAAAAATTTTTTGATCTTGGATGACCACTATATTTTTCTGATACGCTATGGTCGCCTAACTTTAAAATCATCAGCATTTCAGATGGATAAGTTTTTTCTAAAATGTGAGAGGCTGCTTCACACATCTTATGATAACTTTAAAATGACTCATTCGATTTCGTTAAGTCATATGTTAGAAAATTCCAAATTATACCAGCTTTAAGTCATTCTAATATAATTTTTTAACATAACCCGCATTTTTGGAGTTATTGAGAAAAAAAAGTTATAAAATTAATTTTTTAATTATGATATTTTTGATTTCTAAAAATTCATTTAAAATAGAAAGTAGTAAGCATTTACCATTTTCACTGCTTATTCATAAGGTTACATACATAAATAAAATAACCATAATTCATCATTTATAAGAAAATTAACCAAATGAAAATCTATTGGTAATTACATATTTTATTACTAATAAAGTGAAAGTGCCTAGTTTTGAAAATACAATTTTTTTGTTTTGTTTCATTGGACCGTACTTTTCTGTGAATGGCGAGTGCTACCGTGCGATGATCACAGTTTTTTTTTTTTTTTTTTGCCCAAAACGGAAGAGCTGGACTTGGCCGACATGTGGTTTCAACAGCACACGAACCAATGGCCAAATTAAGAGCTGAGGTCGGTGAACAGTTTACTTCACCTTTGGACCCGGTCAATTGGCCGCCTAGATCGTGCGATTCAACGCCTTTGGAATATTTTTTGTGGGGCTATGTTAAGGCTCATATCTATAGGAACAAGCCCGGAACGGTTGACGCACTGGAAGCCAATATGGAAGAATTTATTCGTGAAATACCGGCGATATGTTGAAGGGAGTAAACAAAAAATTCGGCCAATCGTATGAAGCACTTGAGACGTCGTCATGGTCGATGAAACATTAAATCATCTTTAAACATTGAATTATATAGATCGTTCCATTGTATAAGAGTATCAAAGTAGTGCCTGACATATTACTATTTGACAATAAGGGCGAATTGACATTTATCTTGAAATTTGTTCTACCATACACTACTCACAAAATCCCATTTTTCATATAATTTTTTTTTTCAAATTCGATTATTAAACCGTAATATAAGGCAAAACAAAATGTTAAAAGTGCAAACAGAGAAAAAAAATCTTTAATAAAACCTTCAAATTTCCCATTTCAATACATTATATATTCAAAATTAACGTTGGTACTTATGCTACAAAATTCGAAATAATATTCTAAATTTAAAATCTTGATTAAATTATACAAAATTGTAAAAAATTTCTGGGAATATTGATTCTTTTTCTGCATGTGGCAACGCTTTTTTACATGTTTACATATAAAACAAACTTCAAGAATCTCGTTTATTGTCAAATAATTTTGAGTAGAACTATTTTCTATTCCTTATATCATGAATCGTTCTATCGACTCACATAAAGATTTCATACATTTATCTAAAGTTTAGGTTTTTTTAAAATTAAATTCTAAAGCTCTTAAAAAATTACCCGATATTTGTTTTTTTTAAATTAAGTTTTTCAAAAAAAAAAAAAATTCTTGTTTCCGTCAAATTCATAATAACTCTTTCTGCCATCCAACAATTTTTAATTTTGTTTTTTATTTTCCAAAAATAAAGCAAAATTTCAATTTCATATTCTTTACGATTTATTTAATATTGCAATGTGCACCAAATAATTATTTCCTTCATGGATTTTTATAGATTTTTATATTTTCTCCTCGCCACAGCACCATATCGCTTAGTCCTATTAACAAAGTTTAATATCAAATGGTTCTTGCTTAATTCAAACACTTGAATTGAAACCTTAAATTTTGTTTATTTCTTTAAATTTTTTGATTCATATCTTTTATAGCCTACAATTTTATAGCTAATAAGCAGAAAAGTCATGCATAAGTTAACTCTTCAAACTCATAGAGCGTGGAAAGCAATATGTCTTTTTCAATGTTAATGTTAAGTCTACAAACAGTCAGAAAATTTGGCAAATTACTTTGATCACTTACCCACTATTGCTTAACTTGCTCTACTGGTAACTGAACAATGACCGCTACATACACCTAAAAAAAAAAAACAAAACAAAAATAACATTAATTTGTGTAGTCGACTTATATTGCTTCTCCATAGTTTTCTGTTTTAACTGGAATTATATTTTTTAATTTAAAATTTTTCTGTTTTTAGTTAAAAATTCTCTGTGTTGCGTACAAAATTTTGCGAATTTTAAGTTTTTCTAATTAATTTTATTTATTCCAATTATTGTACAACTCTCATACGAAAGATTATTTAAAAAAATAAAATAGAAAACAAAGTTATATTTTTTCCATAATGCCAATGGGTAAGCTCACAGAAGCAGAAGGGTGTAAAATAGCAGCATATCCCCTAAATGTTGCGAAAAAATAGCTTTCGTAGTTAATATACATAAAACCCAAATTGCTTTTGTGGATATACTTTTCTAATTTAAAATTATATAATTTGCGCTTTCTTTAAACACTGCTATTATTTGGATCTTTTATGTAAATGCATACTTATGCGTATGTTTAGAGAAATATATATGTGGGTTCTTTTAACAAAAACAAATGCAAAACACACTGAAGGCTAAGTGTAGTTTTACATAATGAAAATGTTTAATTCATCAGCAGTAGCAGTAGTCGCATAAGCCAACCTTTAATGTTATCTTTAAGCACCAAAACAACAATAACAAAAACAGGCATGCAAAGAAATGTAAGCAGTTTATTATACCCTACCTTATGTACTTTATTGCATTTTATACTACAGAACTATTTTGGATTAAAAATGGCATGACTACCCATATAAGCATCTGTCTAAGCATTTATGTGAACGGAAAAAGATGGAAGTTAGTAAGAATATTTCATTAAATTTGTTTTCTCGAAAAAAATAGAGTGCCGATAAATGTTTTCATGCTACTGATTAATTTTTATTCGAATTTAAACGCCATGAGTTTCAGAGTGATTCAATTAGTTCACCTGTGGTTGTATTAGTACATATGACGCTAAACTTTGATAATGCCTAAAGGATAAGGAAAGAAATTCATGGTAAATCAAAAGTAGCACACATACTTCAACATGATCTAAGCCGTGTTACCACTTCAAAGAATTGCTTGACCATACTTACGCATAATTATAAATAGTTTTGCTCAATTTTGTTACTTTAAACGAAATATCTACTCATCGCCACATACTAGAGACCAAGAAGGAATCAAGTTTTGGTTTTCTTTTAATAAACATGCGCCAAAGAAGGCTAAAATGAGACTGTTGGCGAATAATATTACGAATAGAACTCTTCGATGCGTGTAGTGTTTTTAATATCAGTTACCTTAAAAAACTCAGTTCCCCTAAATAAATTTATTAATAATAGAATCAAGCAAAAATGATCAAAACAAGTTTGTCAAATAAATGCTTACAAAAAGATACAACGTTAAAATCTTATTCTCATTTGATAATTCAAACAAAACATTCTTTATTTGTTTTTTTTTTCTTTTTTTTTTTTTTGTACACATCCCATTACTCTATCTTTTAAAGAATTCGTGAAGTCACAAGTTTTAAAATAGACCCACACATTACACCGCTAACAACAACAAAAATCTTTACCTGTTTTTTATGTTTTCAAAGATAAAAAATTAGTGGAATTTCTTGAAATTTTGGTTTTTATGAATGTTATCGTATGTAAAAGACATCACATACTATTCAACAATAAAAAAATTAACAAACGTGCAACAAAAGACTTTATATTTAAATGAAAACATGAGGACTGGGGCTTACCCATCGTTCGAGCCCGTGCAGTTAAAAGAGTTCGCTCAAATCTCGACGTTAATAAGTCTTCTGGGCCGATAGCATTCCAGCGCTGGTTCTGAAGCAGCGCTCTTTGACACTTGTGCGCATAGCAGTTTGCTTGACACTTTCCAAAGTTATGGAAAGTATGATTAATCACCACCTTGTGAAGTATTTAGAATCCAACATTTGTTGAGCGATCGCCAGTATGGTTTCCGTAAAAGTCGCTCTACTGCTGATTTGCTGGCCTTACTCTCCGTAAGGTAGAATAAGTCCATTCATGGATTTTTTTAAAAGTAAGAATGTGGCCCTTGATATTTCCGAGGCGTTTGACAGAGTCTAGCATGAGACTCTCATATCCAAACATATTGCTTTCATTGTCGGTAGTCACTTCCGTCGATTCATATCTAATTTTCTCAGAAATCGCTCTATAAGAGCGGTTATAGATGAGATTTCATCCGATGAGTTCGGGATAAATTCCGGGTACCGCAAGGCTCTGTTCTTTCTGCAACTCTATTTTTAATATTTCCTAACGACTTTATTTTTCTCACTTCCGTTCCTTTCTACTCTTTTGCAGATGACAGCAACAATTGTCATTCATATTCTTTTGATCCTAGGCCGAGCCTTTTAGAGATTGCGACAAAAAGGCGGAATATGAACAACACGCTTACAAGCAACTTGGCGAAAATCTCTGAGTAAGGTAGCGCGAACAGGGTCAACTTTAGTGCGGGAAATATCCAATGTTGTTTTCTGACATACAGACGCGGTGGTGTATTGTCATCTGTGTCTGTGGGTAGTGTAGTTATTGAGGAATCAGATGCTCTTGATGTATTGGGCATGAGAATTTATTCTGACGTTAGTTGAAACGATCACATATTTCAAATGCCGAAAGAAGCATTCAAGTGACTTGGTTTTTTAAGATGGTGCAAGAATTACCTCACTTCATCTGACCTCCTCAATATTTACAAGACGTATATACGACCCTAATTGAAATACAACTCTCGTGTATGAATCGGTGCTTCAAAGTCTATTTTGTAGCTTCTCGACCGCATACAGGACAGGGCGAAGATTCTTATTAATGACGTTAGAGTAGCCAACTCTATCGATTCGTTAGAGCACCGTCGCAATGTGGCGTATGTTTCATTTTGCTATTGGTACTATAATGGAATGCGTTCTGATGAAATTAAGGAACTAATTTCTAATAATCATATATTCTTACACGGTACCCGTATTGTTCGCACAGCACATCCTTTTGTAGTTGATTGTTCAGTGAATCGTTCAACGCATTCTTTTTTTGGTCGCACTGTTCATTTGTGGAGCATTCCTCTTGCGAATGTCACACTTAAAATTTAAATCGAACCCCAATAGACAGTATTCCATCAATCCTACTTCCCATACCCTATCTTCTTAGTACCAGCACAATGCACTACAAGCGGGGGTTATCCCCTGAGTACTGGTCTTAAAAGAGAAAAAATTCTCTGATTGAGTTTTTCAGTTGTGACCACGGCAGACTTAATTTCGTTCAGTGTACTGTAAATAATAGTTTGGGGATCATTCTGGTTTAGGTCAGCCATTTTATAAGAAGAGTCAGTAACTTACTAAAAATCGGTGGCAATATCGCAGCTAATCTGTATAATAAAATGCTAAATAAATATTTTAGGAAATCTGACGAAATAATGGAATTAGGATTGATTCTGTTTTAACAGGACAACAATCCTGAATGCACATTACCCACTGTACGGTCATTTTTGAAAATAATAAAACCCAGACATGGTAAGGTTTGTCGGGATGATCAAATTTGAGTTCTATTGACTAAATGTCATCAGTTCGGAAAATTAAAATATTTTTAAGGAGTAAAACGAAGGCCATAAATTTGTCAACAATGATACAGGTTAAATAAACAAGGATACCTTCAGAAACATTAGGCAGAAATGACTCGAGGTGTCATTAAAAAAATACACGAAACAAATAATAAGTAGTTATAATTTGTTTGTTATACTTAAAATTGTCGCGAGCGAAATATTCTTTAATTTACAAAAAATCCATTAAAATTAATATTTTTCTGTGTGTATATATCACAATTGATTTTTATTTTTTAGATGCGTTACCATTTTATATTTAAAATGAATTATGAAAATATCAAAAATGGTTTTTAATTCTTAGCAAAATGATAATTTTCATAAAAAATTATATTATTTATTTTGTCGCGTTGTTTACCTACTCTAGAGCAACGCTTGCAAATTGCTGAAATTTTTTTTATCATAATAATTGTTCTGTTCGTCAAACGTATCGTGCATTTCGTCCATTTTATGGCCTACATAATCGTGTTTCAGAGCGGCTAATTCGATAACAATGGATCGCTTTCTGACCAATTTTACTCTTAATGATTATGCGAACCCCCAGGTGAAATGCCAAACAGTGCGTACTGAAAAGCTGTAGTCAGTTTACAGAGAAGGATTAAAAAACATATAAGTCAATCAATTCGTCGTCGTTCTCAGATACTGGGGTTGTGTCCTTCCACTTTATAAAAGATTTTACGAAAGGATCTAGGCTTAAGAGCTATCAAGATTTAACTTGAGCAGGAATTAAATACAAGCGACCATCGTATTCTCCACCAAATCGGCGAATGGGCTGAAAATTAAAAATTTGTTGTCTGATGAAACCTATTTGTTGTTGAATGGGTATGTAAGTAAGTAAGTAGAATTGACGAATTTCGAGTGAGGTTAATCCACACATTACATCCACAGAAAACTACTGTTTGGTGCGCAATATGGACTAGCGGAGTCATTGGTCCATATGTTACCCTCAATTTTGTACAATATAGGGGCAGCTTACACAATTAGTTGGCATTAATCTAGCTGACATGTGGTTCCAACAGGACGGAATCACATGCCACACAACGCGTGCTATATTTGAGTTACTCAAAGAAACATTTGATGAAAGAGTAATTTCACTTAATGGTTCAATTAATTGGCCACCAATATCGTGTGATTCAAGCCCATTCGAATATTTACTTTGTATTCAATGCATGTGTAAAGTTAACCATGTTGTACGGCAGTAAAACCTAGTATCGACCAATACAAGCAGAAGATATTCGTTAACAAGTGTCTAAGAATCAAATTATTTCCCAGGGTACACCTCTTCTTCTCAATGCTTTCCATAGTGTTCGCATGATCTGTGTAGCTCCTATCTAATCAGAAACTTACTTGTTCATTTTGCAGATTGTTCTCTATTCCACTTTGAATTCATAATTGCATTATGACTGCTAGTATCTTGTATAAGGTGGTAAGAAGAGTAATTTCCTCCAGCTATTGCACTTTTCTGTAACTTTTTTTGCAAAATGAAGGGAGCCTTTACTCTTGTTAGACTGATGTGATGTGAGGACATCGTTGTTGTGAAAGACGCGATACCGTAGAATTTTGTCCAGCTGCTCTATTGCTTCTCAGTTTTCTGTAGCATAATATGCCTTAATTATTTCGCCTGCAAAGCTGCTGTTCTCAATTTTTTTGTCTTCAGTAGTAGTCTCTCCCCTTTCAGTACGGGCATGATTTTTACTAGCGCTGCACTGCCATAAGCGACTGCGTGATTCCTGTTACTAAAAGATGGTTTTTTTTAGCTGTTTCTTCTGCTATAATTACTAGCCACTCCAGAAACTTTCTTTCATCTCTTCTTACAGGCTCTTTTACTTGTTTAGCCAAATGTTAGTGTTGCAGTTTTGTAGTATTATTAATAATACTATTTTTCAGTAGCAGCTAAAATTCTCTGATATCCAAGATTTTCCCACCCAAAGTGTCGTCTTCGAATTGGTTATATGTTGCTACGATATCTTCCCTAAGTAATATTGGTCTAATTACAACTGTTCACGAATTATCACTGATACGCGTTGCTAGTTAGAGTCGTTTACTTCTTGTGTGCCTCACGGTTTTTCAGTGCAAGTAGTAGTAAGCCTTTGGTATTGCCAAGGTACTGCAGTTTGCCATTTACTAATATATTTGATTTTCTTTAAGTCTGACTGTACTGTAGATCACTTGGAAGCTTGTACTCTAGAACTACAATGTCACCATACTTGCTTATAGCTTGCATGTGGACGCAAGCAAACTACACATACGAGTACAAACTTGCATGAATTCCTTCTGTGTAAGAGACAGAAAGAGAGACAAAAGAGAGAAAAATAAGTATATGAATACTTGTTGTTTTTATTTAAGTTGTTATTTTAAACGTGTATACTTTATGCTTGCACTTCCTCACCTAAAACAAACTCATCCAATATGCACATACTCAAAGAATATTATTTGTTGCGAATATGATGATGAGTATTATGTGTGAAGCTTTTTTCTTAAGGTACCACACACAGTCAGTATATGAATATAGTGTAAGCAGTAGAGGCAGTGGTAGTAAAATTATGCAAATGCTGTTGGCGATTTGCTTACTGTTGTTGCTATTATTTTTTATAGTTAGAATAAGAAGAGTATGAGAAGAAAAAAACTGTAAACAAGATTGACTTTGCATCTCTTACTTAACATCTCATTAAAATATAGAGAAAGTACTGTTTGCTTAAAACATGGGTGTGTGTAATTGTATGAATATGTAGGTGTAGTATGTGTTCTTTTAAGCACTGAAGGACAATTGCATTGGTATGCATATGTTGGTGAATTTATGATGAAAAAAACTGAAGAAAAAAAATGCGAACTTTGTGTCAACATTAATTCATTTTAATGCATACAAAACAGAGTATTACGCATACATAGATTTATTTAAACACACAACACATGCAAATTTGTTAATATGCATGTGTTAGTATACATATGCATATTTCTAAGCAGCTAAATGGATATTATATATAAGGAATAGTTTGGTTTTTTGAAAGTAACTAACAAAATATATTAGTAATTGCAAAATATATGTAAACTCTACAGCAAACAGTAATAAAATAGAAAAAAACTTCTCTTGTCACTCTTTAAAAGGAATCTAAGCATGGTTCAGAATATAACAGAATCAGAGATAATCAATATCTGTAATAAAGAAAGCAGGTTAACAAGAAACTTTATATATGTATGCACAGGGTGTCCGCCGCGAAGGCATACTATTTTGTTTTGCCCCCATTTTGGTAAACAATAATCTTGACGGCTCATATTTGGCAGTCGTGAAGTAGAGATACGGCAAATTTTTTTATGGAAAAATTTTCAGTACGCCAACGTGTTTTAGTTGTTAAAACATTTTATCAAAACGATGTTTTGATTTAATCGTTGATTGATTACTGTGACGATAAAAAAGTTACGAGAAATGAGTGACGAGGCAGATTTTCATTTGAATGGTTATGTGAATAAACAGAATAGTCGGTTCTGGGCAATGGAAAACCCTCAAATTATTCATCAGTCACCTTTGCATCCATTAAAAGTAACAGTATGATATGCAATTTGGTCAGGAGGAATCATTGGACTTTACTTCTTTGAAACTGAACACGGCGTAACGGTAACTGTCAATGGGGAGTGATAGCGTGATATGATTGAAAATTTTTTAACGTCACAACTGCATACAGCCAGGATTACAGTAGAATTAATGCGAAACCTCCTTCCACAACAAATTATTTCAGGGAATTGTGATCTTGATTGGCCTCCACGGTGGCCTGATTTGACTGCTCCGTACATCTTTTTGTGCGGATATTTTAAAGCAAGGTTTATGCAAGCAAAGCAAGAGCAACTCAAACAAAATATTTGCGATCAAATTAATGAAATACCACGTGAAATGTAAGAGAATGTGATGAAAAATGTGCTTAAAAGGGCCCGCATTTGTGAGGCTAACAGAGGCGGGCATATATATGATATTGTATTCCATACATAATTGCCGAAATTAAATAAAACATTTATCAATATAAGATAAATTATCTTTCATATAATCAAAAATTATAAACAAACAAAGTAGTATACCTTCCCGGCGGACACCCTGTACAATGTACATACATGACTTTATTCGCATACATTTATTTATTTATGTTTCATATAGAGAGCAGAAGAAGAAGAAGCTATTTTTACACGTTTAGAATTACAAGGATCTATTCAATCATGTATAGAATATAAAACTAACTTACACAAAATACACACACATACATCGACACTTTTATTACAATATAACAAACGTTTAATATCTTTTGTTTATTCCTTTTCAAAAAGTTTAAGCAAAATAGAAATTGAGCTGCTAAAATGAAAGAGGGTAAGAGAATGTGTGTGTATGTGTTTTTTTCAATTTGGTGTTTTTTAAAAATTCATATATGTGCAAATTTGTTGTTGTTGTTTTGTTTTTCTTCCTTTTATTGCTTCTTTTTTTCTCCTCACATATATTGCTTTTAATAGAATTAAATTGACAGCTCAAAAGATTGATGACTTGTTTTTTAACTTCATTATTTTGTTAGCACATAAACTCACATACTTTATACACTCATACACATATATTTGTATATATAGATTTTATTTATGTAGTATAATATAACAACAGGCGCAATCATCATATTCAACATAACTTTGTGTCTGCATATATATATGTGTATGATGTGTATGTATGTTTGTTAATGTGTTTATGTGCGAAATGTCTATGTAGTTATGTCTACTTATTAATATATGCAATATGTTGTTTGGCTGTTGTTCATTGAAGTGCTTGTATGTGTGCAATTGAAGATGAGAAGTGCTAAATACGGCGCCTTTAATAATATTGATTGACTGAAATTTTTGATGATTTCTTCAAATAAAAGCCACAGGCCTAACACATAGATGGCGCTAGTTCTATTGCACTTACCTCTTTTTCAGTTAGTGCTAACCGTCAAAAGACAGCTGTTAAAACTTCATGATATTCCATTAATTCGTTTGAGAGTTATTGTGCTAAGCATGACGCTACTTTTGTTGTTTTCAGAGCAATGGATCAAAAACAATTTTGTGTTTTAAATCTACACTGTTACTTGATGGAAAAAAATACCGTTCAAGCGAAGCAATGGCTTGAAAAGTATTATGGAGACTCCGCTCCATCAGAAACAACAATAAAACGTTGGTCTGCTTCTTTCAAATATGGTCGTAGAGACACTGATGATGCAAATGAGGCGGTAACACTAGAACATCAAAAAAATCCACAAAATTACGTGAGTTAGCTGACATCGCAAAGATATCAAAAGAATGTTTTGGCTTTATATTACATGGCCATTTGCTCTCACTGTTGACCAAAAACAAGAACATGTTGATGGTTCTGCAACAACGGCAAAACTACATGAATTGAACTTCGAATTGCTCCAACATTCATAGTATTCACCAAATTTGGCTACTACTGGCTGTTCGCAGATCTCAAAAAAATGCTCGGCGGTAAGAAATTTTACACGAATGAAGAGGTTATAGGTGAAACTGAGACTTCTTTTTTTAGGCAAAAGATAAATCGTTCTACAAAAGTGGTATTGAATTGTTAGTGCGGCGCTGGAATGATTGCTTTGCTCTTGATGGAGGTTACGTTGATGAATAAAGCTAATTTTGAACAAAAAAAAGCGTTTCTTTTCTAGGCCCGGAACTTTTCAGCCTATGTGTTATGTAATAAAATTATAGTAAATATTTTTATAAATTTTTTGCCTATTTGATACTCAATAATTAGCTTTTTACTTGGAGAAAAGTAAGCCATATTAAAAAAAGTATTTGAATTTCCTTTTAAAAAGTTTCTTGATAAAAGCCCTTAAATATTTGTACGTTATACAATTAGGAATTGCAAGATAAACTTAAATGTAATGTTGGCTAAAAAGAAAAATAAATTTATGTAGTAGTGTTAGTGAATTTTTGCTGTGTGCGTGGAAGAGGAAATCTAAAAAAGGAAACAACAATTTTAAAGTGCAAAGCGACATAAACTCCTTTTCGTTAACATCTATCACACAACTAAATGAAGTTGTTGCTTATTTGTTATTATCTTGTTATTGCCTATTCGCTCTCGTTGGGTTGTAGATAATTCTCAGCCAGATAGTACTTGCGCGAGCTTATCTGGTCATATACGCGCGGAAGAGAAAAACTAAAAAAGGAAACAACAATTTTAAAGTGCAAAGCGACATAAACCCCTTTTCGTTAACATCTATCACACAACTAAATGAAGTTGTTGCTTATTTGTTATTATCTTGTAATTGTCGATTCGCTTTCGTTGGGTTGTAGATAATTCTCAGCCAGATAATACTCGCGCGAGCTTATCTGGTCATATACGCTCTAATGGCATTCCGCATTCGACCTTCAGACATATTTGACTTTCTCCTTACAATTTCGATAGGCCTCTATACCTACATGTTCGCGTAGGAGTCAGCTAGTTAACCTTAATCTAAGCCTGTGATGTGCAAAATTTAAAATGTAGTTGTGTTAGCGAGAACGTGGAAATTACGCTCTCAGAGATAGTAAAATTGTTATTTAAAAAAAATTTTTTTTTAAATCGACTTACATCCGCTGCACATGTGCACTTGTCGCTGATTCAGTGACAACTAATAGCCAATGCGCAAGAAACTTTTTTTAATTATTTGTCTGTGCCTTAAAGAAATTTGCGTACAGTTAGCATACATGTGCATTCGTCGCTGTCTCTTTGACGACTTAAAGCAAGAGCGTAAGAATACGTGTGAGATTATCGGGGACAAAAGTCCCATGGAAAGTTCATGACTGATCTAAGCCCACCTTTTATAAATTCTTTGCCACACCAGGCAACCGAAACTATGTCCGTACCAGTGTATATGCAAACAGATATTCTATATTATTCAGTTTGTCAATATAACTCACCGATATACATACATCCACAAATATACGTTTTTAAATAAGCTCGTATGTACGAAAATAAATTCAGTTCATATATGTATGTAGATAGACTTTTGAATCTGAAGTGCAAAATCATTGCAGATTATTAAATATTTATTTTATTCAAAAAATTAATACAATTTTTCAAATTAAAAAAAAGAAATTTTATCTCGCTACACTAACACCAATCAATACCTCTTACCCTTCATCACCTGCGCATCTTCACCCTTATCCACCAATTTTTTTAATCTTAATATTTTAAAATATTTATTTTGCATGAAAAAGAAACGAAAAAAGCGAAATCAAACGAAAACGCAATTGTATCAAAAATGATATATGAAGAGGTAAAAATGTTTTTTATTTTCATTCTGCCCTACGATTCATCCTTATTTTATATATTATTTCTTACCGTTAAATAAAAATCTCAAAAAAAGGTAAAGGAAAAATTAATAAATATTTGAATAAGTGTAGAAGAGTGTAAAAGTGTGTAAATTGTTTTTTGATTTCATTATGAAAAGCTTAAATCTGCTAAAAGGTTGCCAAAGATTGATGGGTTAATCAATATTTTATAAGTGTTCTTAAGGGAGTTAGAAAGCAGGAGATGGGTACGAATATGTGTTTTTGTTTAACTTCTTAAAACTTCTACGAACAGAGTAAGTGATTTCTAAATGGGAATATTAAATAAAATTTGTATTTCTTGAAGTTTTTTCATTTTCCTTTTTTTACAAAAAAAGGGTAACAGTAAAAATAAACTAAAACTAAAGCAATTTCTTATAATCAAACTGACTGCTAGTCCTGGTTTGGTTAACATTTGAGCTTCATCCCGCTTTTACTACAATCGCTTTCCCACAACGATGGCGTCGAGTGTGACTCACCACTAGTAAAATCCGTTGATATTATTTGTGTTTTTCGCCTTAATTGCTGTAGCACCCAAACATCAAGCCTTCTTCTGAGTACAGCTTTAAGCAAATGGTTTAAAACTCTCTTATGGTCGATTTTTAGCTCTTTGGCGATGCTACTACAACTGATTATCCCTGTGACTTGATTGACTTTTTTGACGGTGTGCCTGACTGTCCGATGTGCTCTTTTTAAAAAAATTAAAAACAAAGGTAAAATGAATCGAACTTTCTCTTTTTTGACTTCAATTTTTAGAGCACATCAAAAAAATCCCAAAGAATTTTTTAGCGCGTAATTTTTCATTGGCCAATGATCTTAAGGCTTAAATCGTTTGATCGATGCACCTTCGGCCTCTCTTCTAAAACGCTCCTTGTTTGGATTTCGAATCACGGTGACTTCTACGGGAATGAGCGTGCGGACAAGTTAGCCCGCGCGGGATCGGCATTGAGTAGACTGACGAAAGCCGGCCGTAGTGGCATCGCCCATAGGATGTCTATTTTTGACTTCTACCCGCACTTGGCCGAAATATGGTGTAAAGATCGCTCATTGTCATCATAAAAGGGATAGAGAGAGAGAGAGAGAAAACATTTTTGTGTGAATATCCAGCTATTATGAACCGTCACCGTGAGTCTTTTGGCGTGCGGCTTCTACACATCTACACGATATACTACTTTGCGTCATACGATCTCCTCAGATATCTCACCTTGACAGAGTGGGTATGAGGTAACCAAACACCTCATAGCCAAACCAATAGATTTATTTTTATTATTTTTTTTTTCTTAGTGTAACAACTTTAAGATCCGCTTTTAATTTCCGTGTGTGTGAAGGACGCCTTTTACTTCTATTGCACTGCCAATTCCATTTTAAGGCTTGTCTTGCAGTATCATCAGGTGGCTTTCAAAGAGTTTGGATCACATATCCTCCATTTAAATTTTTGGGTATAAGTGTATTATTTATTTTATTATTTAAATTACAATACAATATTAAATTATATTTTAATTACTATGTGCCGCTATGATATGGTTCGTTAGACACCCGTCTACCAACTATAAGGCCAGACCATTAGAAAAATGGTGGTCTAATGGGAAAGTGAAAATTTTTAAATTTGTACACATATCAACCCCTCCTACTGTCTTAAAGACTTGATGTATAAGTACTTATTATACATACGAGTACTTAATGTACTTTCAATATTTTTCCATTCCCACAGACTTCGAATGCATGTGTATGTGCGCATACAAATATTTTTATAGCTATAGTGCAAAATTGTGGATACAAACGTGTTGTGTAAATTATGGTAGGAAGAAACGATTGTCGTAATGCACCAATAATTAGTGTTTTTTATATGCCAATCGTGTGATTATACAATTAATTGGTTCGTAAGTCAACTCACAATATTATAGTGCTTATTCATCCCAATCAAATGCAACCGTGGTTCGACAATCGTGTGAAAGCTTTATCCAGTCACCGATTTTTATTTTTTAATTGATTTTATTTTTTTTTTTTTGAAAACACACGTGCTTATACGGTATTTATTGTTATCATCCCTTAAATTATTGAATTTTTTAAATTATTTATATGTAAATTGCATCATAAACTTTCACCATTTCTTTTTTTCATTATTTTTACTTTTTTTATAAAGCGGACACCGATAATCAAAGCCGATGCAATTTTAATTTTTGAGAAAATAAATAACGTTTACTTTAGAGAATTAAATATGATTTGTAATTATATCCCAATTTAAATAAGTAAATATTTTAGTGAATTAATGTTTTTTAAATTTATTGAAATGTTTTCTTATACGCACCATCCATGGCCATTGTTGTGAGCCAATCTCTGACCCACACACTTCTTTTTTTCTTTTTTTTTCTTTTTATTTATTTGTTCACTAAATGACCTCAATATAGGTATATAAAAAGAGGAAGCTATTTTCTTTTTTTTATAGAACGAACAATTTTGAACACAAAAAAGTAATTTAATTTACCACAACAGCTGATTTACAGAGTTGCCGTAAACTAGAACGATCGTGTGACAGCGTGGGAACAATTATTGCCAATACATCGTTTCGCGTCATCTTGTTACAATAAATTTTTTATAAAATAAGACAACCGTATGCATACAAAATTCATAATTGGGACGATTTTATTGTTGTGCGCTAAGTTGTCACAATAAAATTTGTATCAGATTGTTGTATTTGAGTCGATCGTGTGATCCCAGCTTAAGTTGTTTAAGATGGTTTTGTACAGGTAACACTGAATGGTAACACTTTGCTCATGTCTGATTTGACAGATAATTAGATTTATCCTTCCGCTGAACGAATATGGTTGTGTATACGCTTCGCTAAGTGGGCTAGCGATCGACTTACACAAGATGATCTCAGCGGGTATGTAAACAAGCAAAATTGTCGCATTTGGGGCACAGAAAACCCGCACACATACATTGAAAAGCCGATATACGCAACACAAGTCACTGTTTGGGGCGGATTTTGGTCCAGAGGTATAATTGGGCCATTTTTCTTCGAAAATGAGCTATCGGGCCATGTTGAACGAATTTTTGTTCACAAAATTGAAGAAGAGGATATTAGCAACATTTGTTTTCAACAGGACAGCGCTACGTACCACACAACCGAAGCTACACTCGATGTTTTGCGCCCTGTTTTTAAAGATCGCATTAGCAGCCGCAGAGCTGATGTCGTTTGCCACCGATCGTGTAGGCTACTGCATGACCAGCCGAGGCAGCCATTTGAATGAAATTATTTTCCATTATTAACCGGAAGGATTGTACTTTCAAATGAAAAAAGAAATTTGAGAAAATATTCAGTAGTTTTTTTTTATAGCATTTTCAAAAAAAAAAGAAATATTTGGCGGACACTTTATCCGTATGTTGATAATGTAATGGCATACACAACACCCAAAATTATAAATAAGTTCTTAAGCATACTTTGTTTGTGAGTGCTTATTGCTTATATATATATATATATATATATATATATATATATATATATATATATATGCATTTGTACCAGATAATGACAATAAGCACTCATATATATATATATATATATATATATATATATATATATATATATATATATATATATATATATATATATATAATATATTCTAATTTAAAAGTCATTGAAACGGACCTACAGCTTAACGTTGTCTTCACAGCGGGTATCACCTCCTCCTAATATTGCTAGTAACTGGTAATATCTGGAAAAATTTTCAAATGCATTTGCCGTTTGAAGACAACGTTAAGCTGTAGGTCCGTTTCAATGACTTTTAAATTAGAATCGGATGAATCTCATTGACCAAGAGAAGTAGCTGTGTTCCATCATAAAATGTTGTGGGAATTATTATTATTGTTTTAATTACTATGAGCCGAGTAACTATAGTTACCGTGCAAAATTTAAATCATCTCTATTGAATATCTTCCCTTTGTATCTTTTTAAATTACTACCTACAAATCAGCAATTAACTTGTATATGCTTAAAAGCTTTAAATTCTTTATTGTTTTCTTATCATGTCAATTTAATTTCTTATATTTCTTTTTCTCTTAACCTCAAGTATTTCTTTTAACAATCCAATAAAATTCTTTTACTTTTACATATCAGTTGGTATTCATTTAAATTATTCTCTTTTCTTTAAGTTAATTCAAATTCACGCTCTTAAGCCATTTTGTTTAATAATTTTTTTTTTCAAAACTACCTGCAGAATAAGCAAAAAAAAACCCAAATGGCACCTGAAACAAATGACAGAGAGGATGGTAAAGGAAAAGAAAAAAAAAACTTGAAAATTACATTGTGAATATTGTAAGACGAAGTAAAAAAGTCAAAAATTACCTTATTTATGCTTAAAGAAAAATATATGCAAAACAGAAAAAAAATATGAAGTAAATTCATGCATTTGTATATGCAGGTATATTTCTGATAAAATTGGCAAGAAAAACGTATTAAAAGCATGTTGCTGGCATTACAGTCCAACCCATATGCTTAATTACAGTGGCCATTGATGGGCAATGATGGCAAAAGAAAACATTATAGATAAAGAAACTTGAAATGCAAACAAAACAAAAAAGGCCATAACAGATCCATATAAAATGAAAACATTTCTTCACAACATCATCACCATCAATATTGCAGAAAACCGAAAGATAAAATAGGAAAAAGAACAAGTGAATGGGAGGAAAAGAAAAACAAATTGTGGAAATAAAAACAATAACAACAATATTGAAAATATTTTGTGATGAAAACTCAATGGGAACAATGTAATTTAACGTAAGCATATGCTGATATTTTAACACGCTACATTAGGGAAAGTTTGCTAAGATTATAAAATGGTTTGGTATCTTATTATATTGCACTACAACCAGATGAACTATTTTTACAAAGCTGTTATGCAAAAATACTTTCGTTCGGACTTTTTATACCGTCTGTGCTATTCTGTTATAAGAGTGTAACATCCTCATAATTAGACATCGTAAGCTTAGAATCTGTGGATCAATGAAAGGAGTGTAATCCGTATCGAATTTATTTCTCCGAATAATCACATATACTTTCGGTGACCTATCATATCTTTAAATTGAATTTGAAGTTTCGGTTACGTTTATTTAGTTGCCTAGTGCTGAAGTGAAATAAAAGGACCTTAAAGGTGCTGTACTTCGAAAAGTGCACGTGGTAGTTATGGACTAGACATAAACTGAAAGAGATTACAGATTCGATAAGAACGTGCATTGCAACTCATGTCGGTGCTGAAGTGGACGTAAAGACGACCCATAATTTATGAGTAAAACAGTGTCGCCCTTAATTCCAAGTCAGGTGAAATTATCAAGAGACTGCGTGCGAGACTTTGGCATGCAAAACACTCCAAGTCTTACCGCGGTCCCGGCGGTAGCAATGTAGTACAGATAGACCATTTAACCTTCTATATAGCCCTTTAAGACTTACAGAGTTTCGGAAGAAGAGCTTCACATAATTTGCTATTTTTTTTTCCGTTACTCCTCTTGGGAGCATAAAGCAAAAAAGCATTTCGATCTTACACGATTGGCTGCTGTTGTCTCTGTTTCTTCGCATGTAAGATTGTTTTGCCTTTGTTCTTGGATAATTGTGAGTTGCCAGGTGTTTCTTTGTCGACCGCGGTGCCTTCATCCTTGAGGATTCCAGTCAAGTGCCAACCTTGTAATACTACTGTGATTTTTTCCTTAAGATATGGCCGATCCATCTCGACTTTTTTTGCTTTATCTGCTTCAGTATGGTCTCTTAATTTATCACATTCCATAGATCTATGTTGCTTATGGTGTTAGGCAAAAATATCTTGCATATGATTCTAAGGCACTTGTTGGTGAATACCAGCAGCTTTTGCGTGATGGTATTAGACACAAGCCAGGTTTCACTGGTATACAACAGAATTGACCTTACACATGCGTTGAATATTCTAAGCATGTTTGCCTGGGTATGTATGAGCCAATATTTCCAGGTCTTCTAATTTTGACTGCATGTTGGAGATTTTGTATGTGAGATGACAAATATCGTCTGCATAATCTAGGTCCTCTCGAGTTGTTGTGAGAGACTTTATGTTATACCTCTCCTCTGGAAATAGATTTCGCTTATGATCTGAGCCAGTACGATGGTGAATAGATGTGAAAATGGACATCTTTGCCTTATTGCAGCATTAGCATGAAATGGTTGGCTGATGCTCCCGTTCTGAAGACCCGAGAGTACTCTTAAATTACTCGTCTTATTTGGATTATTTTCTGGGGCACTTCTTTTCTTCTCAAAACTTTTCATATGGCAGACCTTTTGATGGTATCGGAGGCTTTCTTGAAGTCGGCGAAGAGTAGGTATAGAGGAGTATGCCATTCTAGGGACTATTCTATTATGATGCGTATAGTGTTGGCCTGGTCTACGCATCTTTTATTTGGCAGAAGGCCTGCCTGCTCGTCTCGGAATATGTTCTCTACTTTGCTCTGACGCCTTCCATGTATTGTGACTGCTAGTATCCTGTATAGGTCGTTAAACAGACTAATTCCTCTCCAGTTATTGCAATATTTTAAGTCGTTAGTTTTTGTTAGCTTTACAATGATGCCTTTCTTCCAAGTTGATGGCAGACTCTCTCTCTCCCATGCTGATGTGATATGAGACCGTAGTAATTCACCTGCAGTTGTAATGTCTGTGTGTAAAATTTCCGCTAGTAAGCTATCTTCGCCTGCAGATTTATTATTATTCAATTTTATTGCCTCTATTATTTCATTCAAACCGGGAGGGCTACATGCTATATACAATATATTTTGTATAGGGCTGTTATGGTACACTTCGATATTTAATTTCCTCGAAGTGTTGCCTCCATATTTGCATCTGTACTTCACTATTCGGTAAAATTGTGCCACTGTGATCAGGAATTGTTTGGTTCCTGCTGCACTTTCTATTTGTGAGATAGTTTATCATCTGGTGTAATTTCTCATGTTATTATGTCCAGCTGCTGCTTGCCAGACTTTCTAGAAACCCCTTTTTGCACTTATCTTAACCTGTTTCGCCAGTTGTTGGTATTGCTGCCTCGTAACATAGTTGCTTTTTAGCTGTAACTTAAGTTCCCTTCTTTGAGATATCAGGTTCCAAGTGTCGTCTGATATTCATGTTATTTTATGTATCTGCACTACACCCGGTGTTTCTTCCGCGACTTGATTGCCTGTTGCTGTGATATCTTCCGATGTTTGATGTTGGTTTGTTGGTCACTGTTCGCGTATTGCCATGGCCAATGCGTTCCAGATCGTGTTGTTCTGGAGTTGCTGTAGGCGGAGACGCTTTCGTCTTGTGACTTCAATGTTTCTTCTTCGACATTTGAGTTTATTTGCGTTTGATTTCGCCTGAGATAAGCTAGTGATCACTGCCACTGTCAACGCCCCTTTTATTTCTCACATCCGCCAAAGAGCTTCTCCATCTTTTATTCACGCATATATGATCAATCTGATTGCGTGAGTTGCCGCTTGGCGATGTCCATGTGTATTTATAAATCTCCTTATGCGGGAAGATGGAGCCACCTATGACTAGTTCGTATGTCTGGCATATAAGTAGGTGATTAGTTTACTGCAGCCCGTATCAGGATGATGGCGCTGCCATCTTATCACTGCCTAGAAACGACGCCTCCATTGAATTGTGTTGTGTAGTGTTGGACATTCTTGCTAAGTATGTTGATCGACAGAATTCTTGTTAAGTGATGGTGATCCATACATTGCCGTTTTTTCCCAATAGGTGGCGTTTTATCCTGATCATTTCTGTGATGATTATCATCTTCGCCAGAGGTAAGTTGGTATGTTAGGGAGGCTTGTTTTGGATGTTTTCGCTTGGAGGGGGTTGAAGTCTCTTTAAATAAGTAATGGAAAACCGCTATTAATTTTTTTTCCTTAATATTCTCTGCTGGAGCTCGAACCTGGTCTGTCTGAGTTGTACGCCGACACTCTAACTACTACACCACCGCCACCTACATAATTTGCTATATACTGAATTCATCGTCGGCCCGGTAGTCCGTAGCCCGTTTAACTATTTCAGTTCTCCAATGCTATTCCACAAATTTCCTTTCAGAATAAAATTTAAAACAGATAAGGAAAACATATCATATTTGGCGTCCTCTATCATGTAATGAAAGCAGGCTCACAAAGGCGTACCGGTTATTCGAAAACGAAAAAGATATTGTTTTAAGGCATAGTATTCAATCAAGAATTGGAAAGCACTCTCTCTCCCTCCTTATACTTTCCCACCTAGTAATGTCAGAGATAAGTGTGCTCTTTGAATTCCTTTTTGAGGCAGCAGGCAAACTTCTTGCAAATTGTCAAATTTCCAACTGTCGTTATTCGTATTTAATCTAGAATAGACGAAAAAAACAAGTACAGTATCCTCAACCATGACAAAAAGGAGTCAAAAGCCTACCGCCAATCGAAAAAATTATTTTCTATAGGCAAAGTGTCCTCTTAATAATTGTTGCTTCACGTTTAAATGATCCCCTTTAGCCAACTTTTTAGGTGATCAAATATTCTGAAGAAATTTACTCAATTGAATCTAGATTTCCATGTATAAAAAATATTTTGAAAATGAAATATAAATCCTATAAAATGGGAAAAAGTCGCACCTACTGAAAACTGCATTGTATTTTCATTCATAATGAGAAGAAAAAAAAATTAATTAAAAAACACTAAAAACAATGCAAATGCTGAATTATTATACACTATTAGACCCAATTTAAGATTTTTTCTCACTCCTCTTTTGATCCGTTTAAACTATTCTTCAAATTTCTAACACTTTCTATGCCATCAAAAGATATAGAGCATGTGAAAAACAACTTCACCGAACGTCGAACTTAAGGTTGTTGTTTCAACGTTTGTTTTATTTCTATTTTTTTTTTTGTTTTTTTATTCTTTTTATTTCGGAATTTACTTTCAATTTTTTCTTTTTTGCTCTTTTTACCATAGGTGTTGTCAATGTAATTAAAGTGCAATGTGTGCAAAAAGGACACTTGATTCATTGCTTTTACTGCTGAAAAGTTTATAACAAAAGAATCGTACGATACGTTTTGCCAACCTGTAGTAATAGTAGAGGGAGTTGCTGACTAAAAGTATCGAACATTTTTGCTCCAAAAAAAAGAAAGAAAAAAAGTACAGGCAAATTAAAGGCTGATACGTTATCAGACTGAACACACATGCATAATACAAACAATTTGTGTTTATGTGCGTGTTGGTGTGTGTGTGTGTGTGTGTGAAATTGTATTGAAGCATATAACCGAATACAGGCAAATATGCCAAGTCATATACACCCATTTATACACAAACTTACAGACTCAACTCTTACTCGATCTCTTGTATAGTCAAGTGCCCTGTAATTATCGACAAACAAGTTTCATTTTATTTGAGAACACACTTACACTTACAAAAAAAAAAACACACATAAGCACAGACACATTTTACAAAAAAAAAAAGATTTTTTTTTTCAAAGCGATTGTATTACAAATTGAAAGGCACATGTTTAGAAAGAAACATGCAGCACAACAAACACTTACACACACCCTTCTTTCTGCAGTACACACCTCTTAAAAAAGGGGAAGAAAATAGTTTCCTTTAAAAGGGCATTTACACACACACGCAATCAGTAACTTGCACACGCACCTTCACAAATAAACACTTCCACTTCTACAACAACGTCGTTGTAAATCTTTTGTTGTACTCGTAACTTGAGTTCCTTAATATATATTGAACATCATTTGCTTCAGAAAAAAAAAATAGAAATAAGAAATGAAAAGTACAAAAGGAATACTCGAAAGGGAAAGAAAATTTGCGCTAAAACTCTTGTATGTATGTATGTGGCATAGGTATACGAGTACAATCCCAGTGTTTTCTTTATCTTTAAGTTCTTTTTTTCAGTTTTAAGTGGCCGTTGAAGTTTTTTGTCTTCTAATTTGAGTATAAATCTTGTGTGATATATAGATTTGACAAGTTTTCATGAGGAAATATGTTTCGAAAAATATGTTTAGATTAAACGTTTGGTAAATGAAATCTTTTCAACACAAGGCAGAAATTTTTTTTATATATTAAAACTTAAAAATGCAAAACTCTTGGGCGTTTTATGAATTTCTTCCAAGCATTGGCCATTGTTAACTATGTGATTTTCCAATCTTTTTGCCAAAATATGACTTTTTTTCGAAAGAGCGGATTACTATAGGCCAAAAACGTTGGATATCCTGCTTTAAAGCAAAGCGTTGCGAAAAAATTTTTACATTGGTTGAAGCAAATGGTAGCCGTATAGGATAAGGCGGGTGAGGCAAAACTTTCCAACAACTAGCTTGTAAATAATTTTAAAGTAGTCTGGCAATATGTGACCTAACTTTGCTATGATGGAATATTGGGACTTAATACTTGGTTGCATATTCCGGGCATTTTTCGGCCAACACACGTTTCAAACGAATAAATACTGTTTGGTACCAATCACTTGTCAGAGATAATCCATAAGTCTCCAGTACTTTTTTGATTTAGAAATACTTTACAAATTTTGAAATTTATATGTTACTTGTATTGTTTGTATGTTTTTTGGGGCAGCGATATTACTTCAAATCATTGGTAGCGACTGGATAGGAGTATTTCTCTAAGATCTGCCGCTCGGAATTTTTGCAATAAGTATAAAAATAGAATCTGGTGCAACTCACTGATTGAGTGAAGTCCACTTGGGATATCTCGAAAATTATATATGTATGTATGCATGTAGAATTTGAGCATTTTTAGATTATACATCCAATAGCAATTACGTTTTTTTAAGTATAGTCTTTAGTACTAGCAGTTGTTTTTGACCTATTGTTGACGGCATTGTACAAGCAAGTTTTGGGACTATGCAGACGATTTCTGTGTTCTATTTTATAAAGTTTCCGATGTACAGCACAAACTGAACAGACATGCTGGACTTGAAGTGAATGCAAGTAAAACGTTTGCTATGCGTCTTAAAAAGAATACTCACTATTGACAGCCAGCCCATCTAATACGCTGACCTTTCCTCTTACCTGAGCAGCATTATGTCGCCTAATGAAGGAGGAATAGATGCAGACGTAAATAAAAAAAAAAAATATTTAACAAATAAAAATATTTAATACGTGCGTAAAATTAATATTCCTTTATGGCCGCTTAAATAAATAAATGTAAATAATTGCCTCCGAAGTACATAATTGGACTTGGTTGACATGTTGTTTTAATAAGAAGGTTTCGCATGCCAATCGCCACGCAACATCATGAACCTGTTGGAAGGCGAGTTTGATGAGCGATTTGACCACACTGACTATTTTTGGTGGAGATACATGAAGGCTCTCATGTGCAGACACAAGTCAGCCACAATTTCATCCCTGAAAAACAACATTACAAGTGCTTATGGTGAAATACTGGAAAAAGTTTGCTAAAATTGTAGCTCACTGAAGAGTCACCTACGGCCTTGTTGCGGGTAACATTTACCTGAAATAATCTTAAGAAAGTAAATGCAGGCATTCATTTATCGCCTCAAATAAATATTTTATTCAGTTTTGTAAAATGTCTGTGTTGTTTCAACTATCAAACCCAAACGGTTAAAAGTCACACGTTAAAAGAAAAGAGAAGGCTTATGTCCTCACAAAATCTTTTGTGATGAGGAATCCTTAATAATATGATATAATTATCAGCATAATTACAATAGATTTGTGTTCAGAAGCTCAATTTTTGTACTATATCATCATATATTAAGTCTGTTTGGATACTTTTCCAGTAAAGTCTAGTAAAAATTACTCAGTAAGAAATTTATAGAGGGTAAGACAAAATTTACGCAAACGGAAACCCTGTAAGAATTAGTTAAATAGCAACGTTGCTAATTTGGCGCCCTTCGCACTATATTTAGCGCGTTTCAAGTCCCGAAAAGCCGCATTTATTCTCTTTGGTGCTTTTTTTCAAAAACGCTTTAGGTTAGCGCTCTTCTATTTGCAATTTTTTATAAGAAATTAAAAGCGTCTAAATTTAATAAAGTAATTAATTCATATAAACTATTAATTCATATAAACTATAAATGCTTCATGCTGTGAAAATTAAGTTGTTCTGGATGATATTTGTGCGAAGTATAGTAAAAATAGTGTTTCTGAAACGTACATATGTCAAAACTAAAGGCCCATTTTTTAAAACTTATAAGACCTTTTGATACTTATTCAATAATTACAATACTTAAGTTGTAATTTGTTATTATTAGATCCTTTAAAAATGCATAGTGGATCATAGAGCCATAACGAATTCCTTCCATCTACACCGATCTAAAGCCAATGATATAATCTGGCTCCAAATCATTCTGTGGAAAGCAGCTGGTCTTTCAATCTGTCTTCTCTACGAATGGGCTGGCTTTCCGATTTTTCTGCTTCCCTGTGAATTTGATTCAATAGTAAATTTCGTAAGGTCATAGTTTTGATTTCTCTGAGTATGCACAATCCATTTCCGTTTCCATCTCACAGAATAATTTCCAGACGTATTTTCAATTGCTACGTAGACAGCGGTTTATAAATGCATGAATACCACCAACATCAATCAAAGCTGCATTTCATAACTCGCAACTATACAAAAATAGACTTCACATACCAGTTAAAGATGTTAATTTTCGTTTTTGGAGAGATACGTGGCGAAAGCCCTATAGCTTTCAGACGGCCAAAAGATTGGCTGGCTACATTCAATCTGTTCTGAATATCAGCACTTGAATCGCAGGACGTCGTAAGCATACTACAGGGATAGCAAAAGACGGAGTATCTCCCAAATTTCTGTTTGCAATTCAAAAGATCGTTGCACTATTAGCGTTGATTCGCATAATTTTGGTTTTGGAGATGTTTATCAGAAAGCAAGATGTTTATTCCGTCTGTATAAAATTCAGCTTTTATTGCTTTTCGCATAGAGTAGTGTGCTTAATACAGGTCTTCTAACTTTATGTTAAGTCACAGACTATACTACGTTGTACCCAATCGAGGGCAACTTTAAACAGCAGTGGAGAAAGAACGCAACTTTGACTGCAACCTGTGATAGATAATTTCTTAATGTTACACCTGAACCCAAAACTAAAGAAAAAGTTTTTAAGTTGCAGGTTTCTTACTAAGTCATTTTATATTTTTTAAGCAATAGTTCAAATTGATAAAAAATCTTTGTAAGAATAGAAATTTATTTACAATTTTAGTATATTTTTTTTGTTTTTAAATATGTTGAACGCTTTTTTATAGCGCGTTTTGATAACAAATAGTTGCACAAAATATAATTTAGCGCTTTTTAGCGCCTTTTGAGTTGGAGTTCTGTGCGCGTTGATCGTCAAATGTTGGCAACACTGTAAGATAGTAAAAACTGCTGATTGAGAAATAACAAAAGCACACAATAAATAAATAGTAGTTAAAATAAAAATGTGCGACAAAAAAGCCTTCTCCTTTACACTTAATCTTTTTTTTATTTAAAGAAAGATATTTATATTTATTTTAAAAGGGTTTTCGCTTTTTACATATACGCTATCAGTTGTTTTTTTCAATTTATCTGACAAATTTTTACTGGAAACAATTTACTCAGTAATAACCAGTAAGATCTCTGTAATTGTAATTTCCCTATTTTTTCCTTCTCTTTACCAAGTATTTTTGTAAGCGAACACAATCCAGTGAAAACTTTTAAAAATTTGTAAGTTTTTAAACATCTTTGAGTACTCAAACAGACCTATTATTTAAATAAACTTTTTTTTAATTTTCAAGTGCAGAGCTTTTTACGGAGATGCATTATAAAAAATATAAATTGTTTTGTATTTATTACGTGTTATCACTTATAAAAACACACTTGTTATAAAAAATACCAGAAAAGAAAAAAAAACATTTTTATTACAAAAAAATTTCTACTCTTAGTTTAAGATACCTATTTATTGTTTACCATCGAAAAAAATAATTATTAACTTTCGTAAAATAAATATTCACATGTATAGAAATACGATATAATTTTTTTTCTAATTAATAAAATTAAATTTAACTATTTGTGCAAACAGAGGCTCACTGACTTAAAGAAATGGAAAATATTTTTTATTTTTTAAATAAAAATTTTTAAATGTTTAAATCTCTTTGTGCTAATACAATAACAATATTATTGTGCAAATATTATTTATTTATTTTGAGGAATACGAGGGCGGATTGACATTGAAGCTATCTATCCCTAGATGGCAGCACAAACACAAAAACTTTTTCTTTCTTAGAAATTATGATTCGTCAAATGTCAGCTGTTAACATTTTAGCCAAATTCATCGATTAGTTTATTTGTTGTAGTCGTTTGAAGTAAGCAACTTTTGTGTTTCTTGGAAAATGGAAAAAAGTGAATTTCGTGTAGTGATTAAACACAATTATTTGAAAGGCAAAACGGGGAAAGAGACAAACGAAAAGCTTGATAAATACTACGGCGAATCTGCTCCGTCAGATTATATGGTAAAATATTGGATTGCTAAAACGGGGGCCGAACAAGCACTGCAACAAGAGGTGGCTACTGAAGAAAATATCAAGAAAATCCTCGATACCGTTATGAATGATCGCCGGGTCAAAATACGTGGGATTGCTGAAATGGTACACATATCATACGAACGTATGTTCAACATTTTGCATGAACATTTGCATATGAAAAAGCCATCGGCAAGATGGGTGCCGCGTTTGCTCAGTGTTGAACAAAAACGAGTTCGACAGATCACTTCACAGCGGTGTTTGGACATGATAAAGCATAATCCTGCTGATTTTTGGCGTAAATTAATAACTGTTGATGAAACGTGGGTCCACCACTACACACCTGAAAACAAAAATCAATCGAAGCAATAGGTGGAAGCTGGTGGAAGTGCTCCGAAGAAGGCAAAGACAGCGAAATCGGCTGGCAAAGTTATGGCCACTGTATTTCGGGATGCACACGGAATATTGCTCACGATTATCTTGAAAAGGGATCCACAATCACAGGAGAGTATTATCGTGCATTATTGGATCAATTGGTTGATGCAATCAAGGAAAAACGACCACATTTATATAAGAAAAAAGTGCTCTTACTTCAAGACAACGCACCGGTTCACACAGCATTAGATACGATGCTACGAGAAATCCACTTCGAATTGGTTGATCATCCACCTTATAGTCCAGATTTAGCCCCTAGTGACTTTTTCCTGTTTCCAAACTTGAAAAAATGGTTCGCAAGAAAAAGATTCATCTCAAACGAAGAAGTGATTATCGAAACTAATGCGTATTTTGAGAAGTTCCCGAAATCGTATTATTCAGATGGTATTATAAAGTTGGAAAATCGTCTTACTAAGTGTATTGAGCTAAAAGGAGACTATGTTGAGAAATGAATGGTTTTTGAAAAAAATAAGTTTCTTCCTACTTAGGTAGCTTCAATATCAATCCGCCCTCGTAGAAGTAATATATTATACTCGAAAATGAATTAAAAGTTAGTGTAAAATGCCCAAAACTATGTTTTATCCTATGTAATGATTCCTCTTAACTGAGTAAATATGAAATCAACTGAAAAAAATATTATTATTCTTTATTGATTGCTTTGTTAAAAATAATAATTCATATTACATTCCAAGGAGAAACATGTGGACTTCTCTCAGTCACTAAGCACATTGAAAGGGACCTACGAACGACAAATGCATTATAGAAGTTTTCAATAGTAGTAATACTCATTATAAAGTGATACCGCTGTAGAAACTTTTTTTTTTCTTTAGATGGTCTGGTCTGGAATTGAACCGAGGATCTCTAGATTGGTAGGCGGGTGACTTACTTACCATGCCGCAGCGGCACACGCTTTTTTGTTATCAAAGACTAATTAACTGAGGCATTTATATTCAAAAAACTATTATTCTTAATCACAAATGAGGGCACCTTCATTTCCTTTGGTTCATACAAGTATTTACCCCACATGCAGTTTCATTTACACTCAATTTTCATTCAATTTTAACCTTTTTTATGTCGAATCTTTGTAAATTTACAAGTATTTGCTGTACTATTGCAAATAAATTTAGTAAAAAAAAGGTTTGATTTTATATTAAAAGGCCTTACTGAAAATGTAAAATCGTCTTTTGTTAAATTTTATAATTTTAATAACTCTGTATTTATTTTATAACAATACCTAAGATATAATAAAGCTGCAAGCATAATCGCCATTTTAATTTTATCTGAAAAATAACATTAATGTGTACGAGACGATATGGTAAAGAAGTGTTGAATAAATTTTAAATACAATTCATGCCAAGATTTTTAAGTAACCAAAAATAAAAAAAGAGTAAAAAGAAGTGTTTTCCTTTAGTGACATTGTTGAACAAATTACTAATTATGCAAATTGTTTTGTAACTTAACAAAAATTAGACAATCTTAATAGTAGAGACTGATGTTGTTGTTATTGTTTTGGGGCTGAAACACTGTCACCATTACAACTTTATTTTCTTAAAAAAAACATGAAGTAGTTGTTGCCGACAGTTAGTTAAAAAATTAAAAAAGAACATTAAAGCGTTAAAAAGTGACATAGTGTATTAACAAGTATATAACAGTGTTGGGCAATTATTTTAGACATTATCTCTTATGGTAATATTTTTTGCTTAAATTAATTTATCAGTCGCAAATTTAAGAGGTCAAATGTCAAGTATATAGCTGGGGTCACACGATTGCCTCAAATATACCAATCTGATACAAATTTTATTGTGACAAATTACCGCACAATAATATAATTGTTCCAATAAAACTTTCAGTATTCACACGGTTGTTGTATTTTATACAGAATTTATTGTCACAAGATGGGGCGAAACGATATATTGACAATAATTGTCCCAACGCTGTCACACGATTGTTCTAGTTCCGACAACTCTGTGAATGAGCCATTGATGGTGCGCATATGAGAAAACATTTCAACTAGAGTAACCCTTCCCGCGATGCTAGGAGCCTTTGTGCTTTATACCTGTAAAATGTACTCCTTTTTTAGAAAAATTTAAAGAAATGCATTATAATCAATGATTTGTATTGACTATCAAGACATATGGACCAAGTTCAGAAACTGTCATTCTAACTGCTCTCTAGATATACAAAAATCAATATTTACTTTGTATGGGAGCTATCACTCCCACTTATTCAATTTCGTCCATATTTCGAGTGATGATGGTATTGACTACAAAGTTATTTATACCAAATTTAGAACTTTGCACTATTAACGTTCCAAAGACATACAATAATCAATATTTACTTTGTGTGGGAGCTGCCACTCTCACTTATTCAATTTCGCTTATATTTCGAATGATAATTTTTATTGACAACAAAGTTATTTGGACAAATTTAGAAACTCTTACTATTACCGTTTTAAAGATATAGACATATAAATAAAAATTTTATATGGGCGTGGCATCGCCCATATTGTTACGAAAATAAGCAATGCCTAAAGAAAAGATACACCAGATTAGTACAGTAGTAATATTAGTTATAAACTTTATTGTCACATTTATTCTATTGGTTTGTGTCTGTCACTTCCATAATTATCTGTGCTATTAACAGTGTTACTACTTGCGTGTTTAACGGTGTTGCTAGTTTGATTTCTTTTTATGTATTACGATCTTACATCTTTTGAATATAACGTAGATAAATAGAAATTTTTAGTAACTACAAGAACATTTGAAATTGATGATAATTTGTTATAAAAGGTGGCACATTGTGCTTAGTTATAGTCAGCTATAGTTTGGCTGTCATTGTGTAAAGTTCTACTAAGAGTTGTTTGGTATATTAAGCGGATATTAAATAAGTTAGATACTGTATAGTTATAGTTGTATAAAAACGGAATTAAATAAAAGACTATAAAATAAAACATTAAATTCGTTGTATTTATTTCATTTTACACAATGTAAAGGAACTCAAACGCTTAAAAGAAGTTAGAACGTAATAATATTTAGATATAAGCCAACTATTGGCTTTTTTTCAACGTCACTTCCCTTCTATATACTTTGCTGGTGTGCTCGAGCGACCATAGCGAATATGAGATATGAGTCTACACGTCCGTTTTAAAGAGCTGGTACTTCTTTAAAACGTTTTCTGTTTTATCTACTCACGATTTTACTTAATTTTTGTTTCCGTACTCCTCTCGGGGCATTAGGCTTCCGTAAGACATTTGTGCCTTATTTCAGTTTATTTGTAATCATATTTGTCTTCCAGCTAAGCAGGTGACAGGTTTACAGTAGCAGGTGTGTAGAATAGATTTGGTGCTGCCAGATAGCAGATGGTTTAGTCCTTGCCTAGAAACAACACTCTATTAAATTTGGTGGATCTACTGGAGGGGATAAGTCTCCTTAATTATTTAAAATCTGAAGTCGCGATGATATTTGGACCTCGGCTACCTGTATTATAATCAAGCGCTTTAACCGCTACACTGCGTCATCTTCCTTGTATTATTTATGATTAAAAAATTGACTATAGTCTTCTTATGAAATTGAAGAGATCATCATAGTCTTATGTCAATTGACTTCTTTACTTAAAATATTTGCTTATTGCTACTGAGCTAGACATACAAATTAAAATTTTCAGAATTGTAAGAAATAGTTTACACGTTTTAACATGAAATCGATAGCACCTAAGCGATTTATAATTTTTAAAATCTAAATCCTTGCTCTATTGTGTTATTTTTTACTGAAGTAAAACAAAAACAATCCTTGCATGCCTATAGCAAGTGGAATCCGTCTTAAAATGCTCTCAACAATTAAGCGCTTTACTGTTGTTAATGCATATAATTATAAAATCCGACTGAATAATTAAAATTTCAAAGCAAATGCAACAGCAACAACAATAGTATTTACATCGGCAACATAAAAACTAATTACAACACACATTTAAATCCGCCTACAAAACAACACCCAAAAACAAACCGACAGACACAAACAAATCTCTGATATTTGTTGTTTTTCGTTTTTGGAAAACTTTCATTTGTCTGTCTGATTCTCTGTTTTACTAGCAGTCTCTGTTTTTGTACACGATTACTCAATACTCCAAACAATTCAAAGCGACACTTGAAAAAAGTCATGAATTTGGAAATATTCTTCATTCATACAAATTTGAGTATTTGGTAAAAAGGAGAAGAGGTATAAGAATAGAGAGCATCTTATGCTACTGAAGTCACTTAAATACACCAGTACTTATATATAAACACATATACTCGTACACTCAGGTTCACCTATATATTCAAAAAATTGCAAAACAAAAGCAATTTAAGGTATTTTGTAGAAAAAACAAAAAAATAAACAAAAATCATCGTTTTAAATTGTAAATACACTTGAATAACAGATAGAGAGAGAGAGAGAGATAGAGAGAGAGAGAAAGAGAAAGATAGAGCAGAAAAGAATCTCCTTTAAAATTAAAAACTTATGCTTTTAGTACTTTCAGTGTGTTGAATAGGATCACTTTGTAAGTGTATGTATAGTATCAGTAGTAGCAAAACGGAGTGCTTTAGTGATGCAGCAGTAAAACACGCTAAAGAGGAAATAAAAAAATAAAACAAAATTCGATGCACAAAAAAAAATGAAGAAATTCTGAAAAAGAAGAGTAAATAAGAAAGAAAAAAAAGGATACTCATCGAAGTACTTGAGAAAAGTAAAAACTTTGCCGCCAATGCGGCACCAATCAGTGCGACAACAAATTTTACCAAACGATGGAAATGAATAAATGAGTGGCAAAACAATAAAATGAGGACAACAACAACAATAGAAATTTAGGAATGGGAATTTGTGAAAGGCAAAACAATAAATGCAACAAACAAATGAAACACCCGCTTCCGGATGCCAACATTAATGGTGTTGCACAAAAAACAAAAGGTGCTGTAGCAAAAGACTAGGTTAAGTGATTTCAGAGGCAATAGTGGACAATGAATTGGTTGCTTTCACCAGGCTTTCATTTCTACTTTAATGTATGAGCTGTGTGTTCTTTTCCTCGATTAAACTGTGAAATCCACTCTATGGTATTTCTTGTGATCTCATTATTTGGTATTCTAAGAGTATTCACTAATCCCTAGCTATACATGCTATGTTATTTAGAATGGTATAGGCTGCTGCTTGTAGTGTTCCCATAGAATGTTATTGAATATAATCCTTGGCCACAAAAATCCCAAAATTCTCTCAAGATATTTAACGTTTGAATTAAAGTGACTAATATTATGAGCAGCAACTAGAAAGAGAAGACAACCAGAAGTTTATCTAGCTTTGTAGCGAATGTCAATGTCCTTGATTGATCAGCACTTTCTGAATATTATGCTTGCAGTGTAACAAAACTTTTTGTAATTTCTATGTTAGTTATTCTGCGTAGCTCTCGTATTGTCAACGAGGATTCTTGTTTTATCAGAATTTATTTTTAGATGCGCTGACATATATATATATTGCTTGTAAGATTTGAGAAGTACAGTGAAGAAAAAAGGTGCCATTTACGCAAACCAGGTAGTTAAGTCGAATCTGTGGCGTCGTATAATGGTTAAGTGATTCGAATACCGCCGATAATTTTCTTCACCATGGTTTCGAATTTTAATTAATTAAAGAAACTTCAACCATCTCCAGATAATGAAAGAAAATCAACTACAAAAATATTACTAAAAGGTCAGACGATGTCACCTCTCGGAAAAATTTTCAAAGAGCGTTATTTCTAGTCGACGACAGATGACAAGCATTTTGACTTATCCTATATCTGCTTTTGTAGACCGTTAGTTCTTTGAAAAACAATTTTCAAACTAGCGATTAAAAAGAACTGAAACCAGGCAAAGATGCTTCGTAGAAGCCATATGCTCCCAAGTGGAGTAACTGAAAAAAACAATTAAAGAAAAATAATTCTCAGTTGAGAACCTAAAGGTGATGTCACTGGATGTTAAATTTGGTTTAACTTTAGATTCATTGAGTATACTCCCACCTGCTTGCAAATTGTTCCAAATTATATATATGCGGAATCGAAATTTGCTACTGGTACATGGCTGGATAAAACTATCAGAAAAGAACAACTTGGGATAGGATGGGATGGGATAGGATAGGATATGAGAGAGTGGCAATCAAAGCACACTTGAGCACACATAGTGGCCCGATATGTTACCAGATGAATCGATACTCCTGAGCTATTCACAAAGTCCAGAGTAACCGATCGAGGAGCACAATTTCTCTTAACAAAGGCCGACAGCCTAATAAACCTGGCTATAAGCCTGATATCAAGTGTGAGAAGTATACTTCGAGACAACGATGGACACTGGTACACCTCCTCCTCAAATGATCTACAACCTCTACAGAAGTCATTCGCAAGTAAACGCAGCCTCTCTGCGTACCTTCCCATTCATTACACACTGACCTGTGAGAATAGATACAGCAGAGATATTCCCACAGTCCAGTTTAAACAATTTCTTGATACGATTCCTATTTAATCTAGACTAATGGAGTGTAGTAGTGAAGTATGAATCCTCCTCTGCCTAGAACCTGCCACCATCTAACAGATATTTCTTGCTAATAGACAACTTAATAGAGGTAGAGGCAGACCCACTTTAATGTGTGGATGGATTATCGGTCGGTAGTGTGCTCACCCTAGCGAGACACATAACACATCAACAACACAATTAACCGGGATGGCACTGTGACCAGGAATCCATATGGGTTGGAAACAAAACTGCCGTGAAAGTATGCCAAGGGATTCACAACAGTGCCTAACCAACCTCGAGCTGAAAGTTACACCCGAAAGAGATCTGATCGCTGCCTGGCCATCAGTAGTACTCACTAATCTAGATCAACTCCGCAGCATGATAAATATCCAGTACTTTAACCTGAAACACTCTACATTAGTCCTCTACAAATAAAATACAAAGTTCTTTTCAATAATTTATATTTAAACTCGATTCCACGGCAGATTGCTCGTTTAGCGTTCCTTCAACTTTCAGACGGACTCCAGACAAGAGCTTCTCTGCAGATGTCATAGGCAGTTTTTAAAGAACACTCCTCTTTCGAGTTTTAATTACTACTGGCTTCTTATAAAAGCTTGGCAAAATTTGTTTTCAAGTTAGCTAAAGCAGAGCCAGATTTTTCACTGATATAGGACCTTAACTTTGGTTTCAAAGAGCCACAATTTTGTTGCAATACTTTTTTTGGATAGGATTGCCATATTTTCAAATAGCAGAATTCGTTAATTACTTCCACACATAATTCGTATATAGTAAATCGAAAGAATATGGATAGAGTGCTAGTTTTAATTCTCGAAAGTTTTTATTTATTTTTTTCTCTATCACTCCTCTAGGGAGCATAGCAAAGCATCCACTGCTTTGTTTCAGTTTCAGTATTCAAGTTGATTTTCAAACGAAGTAGATGATTGATCTACTGTAGGTCGCCTCCATACGATTGTGTGTAGTGGTGAAGATCCTTGCTAAATGGTGCTGGTAATCTCTACTTAGCATTTTAATTTTTTCCCAGCAGGTGGCGTTTTCTCTTGATCATTCGTTTTATGCTTGTACTTATCGCCATAAGAAAGCTAGAAGGTCAGCGGATCTTCTTTATTAAGCGCTCGAAACCGCAATTAATTTTTTTTTTTTATGCTGGGACTAGAACCTGGACCGCTTGTGTTGCATGCCTGCGCTCTATCCACTACAGCACACTACCCTCTATCAGTAGTTATACTCAAGCTCTAGCGTAGTCCACAGAGCAACTAGGCTGAGCTATCCAGTAAAACCTGATAAAGGTTTAGGTCCATTAAAGCTTCTTTGGAAAAACTGTTCCCTTTTAAATCATGATAATTTCTTGCCTAGAAAGTTTATTCGTTTTTATTTGTCCAGTGTTTTGTTTTTTGCTTTTTGTATTTTTCCTTTTGCCAACGAGAGAAAAGACAAATAAAATGAAAAGGAAAAATAAAGAAAAATGAAATACGAGTAAAACTATTGTCTAATTGCCAATGCCATTGCCACGCAATTTTGTAGTCCATATATTAAGAAGCGTCAAAATGAAAGAAATATCGCCAGACACTATCTCTCACACACTGATAATTTAAGACAAAATGGCACACACACATTAACATTTACAATTATTTGCTACACTGAGTGGAGTTGTTTGTGTTGTGCCATAATTTAAAGAAATTAACGTGCCACATCTTACACTGCTATTGTTGCAGTTGTTGGCAGAACAAAACAAAAAAAATTCCAGTTTTCTATACCAGACTTTACTTGACACTCAGTATAAACACTAACACACACTTTTGCGCAATTACTAATACATTTGCTTGCTTATCAAGTTATATATATGTGTGTAGTATGTGTGTGAGTTTGGTGACTGAAAAAGGGATTTAATGCGTCTATATGTGTATGTGTGTATGTATGCCGGCTATTAGTTTTTCTTTCTTATTTCTGTTCAAACTGATGTTACTGCCAAGAAAAACATCTTTTTGTGAATTTTTAATTAAAAGTAAATTCAATTTCAACTGCAGTTGAACAGTATTTAATGAAAGTAATTAACAACTAACACAACAACAATTGCTTAAGAAATGGCAATGGCAATAACAATTTTATCATCAACAACATTACAATTAATAAAATATTGTTGTTGACTGTTAATGCAATAGGGCGGAGGATGAGTTGGCTTAATAAGACGATACTGACTGTTTCCATAACAAAGCATGGGGGTTCAGTTGGACACAGACAGTTTTTGTAAATATTTTAACAATAAAAAATACGCAAATTATGACGCACTATTATTGGTGTTGATAACACTAAAGATATGATGTTTTCATCCATGATTATAGAGAAATTTAATTAAATTAATTTAAAAACAAGTAACTTCCTAAACTAAAGCCGGGAAAAACTTTCAACTCATTCCTCTGTTATTTTTAATAATTCATAATAAATTCCTTTTTAGCTTTTTCACAAAAAGCCTTTATTAGTATGAAATTTGCAACTCGTATTTATCCGTTTTCCAACCAAAAACCGCTAGTGCTGCTTTGCTTCTTTCAATAATTGCAACTTCCTTTGAGGCTTCAAATTTTTCATAGGAGGCTGTAAATAGCAGTAGCTCGCTTATTACTTTACAAAAAAAAATAAAAATTAAACCGAACATTTTATAGGGATTCTACCTGATGTGGTTATATCCACTTAGAAAGGTATTTTTTGCTGTTTTTATTGGTGGTGTTGGCTTTTCATCAGCAGCATTTTAACACATAAATAATTACAAATTCAATGATTTCTCATAATGTATGCACGTATTGCTGCTGCTAACAAATAAAATCAAAACGTAATGAAAACGTAGAAAAAAAATTTATATGAAAATAATAAAAATTAGAAAAAAATTGAAAAAGAGAGTAAAATACTTTTTTATTCCCTGCATGATTTCATATATGAAACCACAAACTTTGATATGCAAAAAGAACCACTTCCGTGATGGTATGCATCGCATCACATTTGGTTATTGGTAGCGGCAACAGCATCATCACTAAGCTCAATACCGTTTCTAATACAACGTCATTATCATAATCATCGTCATCACCGACATCATCAATGTCGACAACATGGGGAAACAACAACTTTAAACAAAACAGGAAGAACAAAAAGAAAATTATTTAGAAATAAAACGGCAGGCTCTACGCCATTTTACACTAACACGACTAATCGGTGAATAATTTTTTTTTTTAATTTATTTATGCAAATGTGTGCGTATCTGTATGAGTGTTGGTATGTGCGTTGTAGCATAAAATGTATTAATATCAGTGAAAGAGACAGAAAGAGAGAGAGAGAGAGAGAGAGAGAGAGAGAAATACATTGCGCCTATTTATACTCATTTCATTCATATGTGGTAGAACTTCATACAAAATATATAAACGGGAATCATTTTTAATGCGTATGTTACTTATTCATGCGAGGGTTGTTTTATCGATTTTGGGACAAGTGTAGTTATGTAAATTTTTGGTAGCTTATGTAAATTTTTTTCTAAATACATACAAGCTTAACCACGTGATATCCTAATATAAACTATACGTATTTCTCTTTTCTTCTACATACATATTCATAGTATAAAAGCAATGCCACCCTTTACTCTCCTGCTCGACAAGTCTCTGCAATAACTTTGCCGACATTGATGTCATATGCACTTACAAACATAACGATCACTTTCAAATGATTTCAAGTCACCATGGTTTAAGTATTCCTGACCAATATCCGACAAAAGCTTGGATAATATTTCGACATTTTAATAGGAACAGTTATTGACTGAATTGCTGAAATTCTTAGTTTTGAAACAAGTCTTTTCCCAGAGGCGTCGAATCTAAGCGAGAACAAGAAATTCTTTTAAGCGTAACTTTAGGTTTTAAATAAATAAAGGGTTTCAACCTTCTCCAGATGATCCATCCAAAAAATTCCATGGCCCTTCCTTCAGTAGAAAAATAAACGGAAGATTAAATATAAAATATCAGAGTAAGAGTCAGTCAACGCTAACTCTTAGGGAAAAAAGGAAAAGGTAGGAGTCTATAATGAGGGGCAACAGCAAGGTTCTTAACCAAATATACCCAGAGAATTGTTCCCAGCCCATGAAAAATGACAGCATCAACATCCTTCTTATTTAGTTATTATCAACAGTCAGTAGGTTGTCCAACGACCTAAAAGATCTATTGTGATCATCTCTAGTCACGAAAGATGATATTCTATTAAGCTGCTCCTCATATAGACAGGGGCAGGTCGAAAACAATAGCTCAGCCCTCTGAATGAAGTCGAATAAATCGATGATAGGAAAAGATCTTATCTTATCCGGGTCCGATTGACCACTTTCAAATCTTAGCCATCGCAACAGATTCGCATTAAATGTGACCCGTGGTCTTATCCTGCTCCATACAGAGCCGGTGCTGAGTCTATTCGAGGAGACGAAACCTGTTAAGATGATATTTCATGTAGTAGTGTACCGTTAGAAAACCCACTATCCTATACAGCCTTTCACCATAGGAAGTTTGGCTTGTCGCAGCCCGTAAGCGCCCTCCTAATGTGCAACCCTGACATAGTGTTTCCATCTGTCCACCCTCGATCCAACCTCTGCCCAATTAATCCTACAAAGGTAACAAATTCGTTGCCAGTGACTCCGGAATGACGCGCACAGGAAACCTGCACTAAGTTCTTGAAGATAGCCAAAGCACTCCTCGACTAGCAGCGATTCCAGCGTATATGAAGCCAGTGCCATCAGTGCTGCTTGACTGTCTGAATATTTGGTTATGTGCGCACCATTGATGCTCCTCTGTAGTTACCGCACCTTGTAATTACGTTAACCACCTGCTTAGCTGGAAGACAAAATGAGAGCAAAGAAACTGAAACAAGCCAATGATGCCTTATGAAAGCCATATATGGCTCTAGATATTTCCAAGGTGTTTGATAGAGTATGGCGTGGGACACTAGTATCTAAACTTACTGCCTTTGGTGTCGGAATTCACTTCTCTCGTTTTATTTGGAGCCTTCTCAGATATCGCTCTACAAGAGTGGTTATAGATGGGATCTTATTCGATGAATTTTGTATAAATTCAGGGGTACCATAAGGCTTTTTCTTTCTCCAACTTTATTCCTAGCATTTCTTAATGACTTTCTTCTGCTCACTTCCAAACCTATCTATTCTTTCGCAGACAACAGAAACATTTGTCATCCATATTCATTTTATCGTAGGCTGTGACCTTTGGAGATTGAGGCGAAAAGGCTAAATATGAATGACACACTCACGAGCGACTTGGCAAAAATCTCCGGGTGGGGTTGTGCGAATCGTCTCGAAATTAATACGTGCAAGATCCAATATTGTTTTCTGACACACAGACGTGTTGATGTGGTGTCGTCTGTAACTATGGGAAATGTAGATATTGAGGAGTCAGATGCTCTTAATGTTCTGGTTATGAGAATTCATTGTGATGTCCGTTGGAGCGATCACATATTTCAAATGTCGAAAATGGCATTTAAGTGTCCCGGTTTTTTAAGACGGTGCAAGATATACTTCACTCCATCTGAACTTCTCAATATTTACAAGACCAAAGAATATCCGACCCAATATGGAATACAGCTGTCATGTATGGGCCGGTGCTTTAAAGTCTATTTTGGGTATTCTCGACCGCGTATAGGAGAGGGCGAAGGTGGCTATTAATGACGGTAGTGTAGCCAACTCCATCGATTCCGCATAATCATATAAAATCAGGTAAGGGAATATTTGTCAACCTCAGAGACTTAGAAGTTACTTCTTTTTAATTAAATTCTCTCTCTCTCTCTCTCTAAGATAACCATTGGAACTGGAACTATTACAAAAGGAATTTATAGCCTTACATATCTAACTGATAATTCCAAGAAACCAACTTGTGCTTTAAAGAGTGAGAGGCTGGGTTTACTTGCCTTTGAGCTAAAATCCATTTTACGGAAATGTTTAAATCGAAAGCCATATTCTGCGTATTTTTATTAACAAAATCGAAAGAATAATGATTTTTAGATTGTTGTATTGGGTACAGTCCGGTAGAAAAAGTCATAGTGAATCATCATGACAAGCACTGAAATGGTAAATCATTGATGGCTTACAATGAGTTTCCTTTTTAAAGACAATATCACTAAATTTTTTCAGTATGGTAACATTACAATGACGTTGTCATACGTAACTTCATTTGTTTGTGCCATTGTCACAACGATTCATCAATGAGTGTTTTCATTTACAATAATTTCATACAAATTTGGACTTGATACTGATATTGTGGCGATGATGCCATCACCAGGAACAGATAGTAACCCTATGGTCAAGATTAATGGTTACTTTTCTTCGGATAGTTGTTATCTATTTAAATAAGAATATAATTACAAATTATATTATAATTCTTTCAAACAGTTAACTAAAGACCAAATATTCGGTGTGATGACGAGAGTCTCTGGTGGGAATCGAACCTACAACCCTCGAGCTGACGGACTAGCTCATACGTACTAGTTAATTGGGGCAACCTTTTCTTTTGGTAATTTTTTATTGTATTATTTAATTTCAATTTCCTGCCGCCTATCCATTGCCATTGAAAGGTTTAATCATCTTTATACAACCAACCAACCCCCGTATATGGTAGTATTAAAGTCAATTTTTAATATCAGTGTCTAGTTTTTTTTTACATTAATTTTTTTTTATAATTTTTTTTAAGAGTTCATATGTGTGTGTGTATTTGCATATATTTTCTCAGCATTAGTTTTTCATCAATACTGTTGTGTTTTATACTTTTTTCACGTTTTAATTTAAATGCAAATTTTGCAACACATATTCAGCATATTACGCCCATATTTTTCCCGAAGATCTGTATACATATATAGTCGTATAAGAGCAGATTATTTCCAGCCGCTGGCGACCAACAATGTACGTTTTACGCTAGCAACACTGATGGCCATAATGATACCTATTTTGACTATTATTGTCTTTGCTAACGTAGATACACGTAAATAAATGCAAAGAAATATTATTATTGAAACTGATTGAATGACGGAAGGACTGACTGGCAGACTAACTGGCTGGCTGGCTGGCTGGCTGGCTGACTAAAAACAAAAAAATTATTATTGACGAACTAGGGGAGAGAATCTCACAGACTATCGTTTAAAATAATGTTGATGTTGTTTTGAAGTGCCTGCACTACCATGTCAACATCCAAACTTGCCAACACGATGTTAAGGTATTAACTTTTATGCTTCTATTGATTTTAACAAAATTTTACAATATGAGTATTGCTGGTTGTGGTTTTTTTTCTGTGTTGCATCCTTTCAAATCACATTTACAACCAACACCAATATTTTACTGTCTTTTGTTTTGAAAAAAGGAGTTCAATGTTGTTCATTTATTAGATGAGCAATAGTAGTTGTTGAGTTGCATAGCAAAGCATATTAGGTTTTTTTTTTGATTTTACAAATTTCTTTTCCATATTTGTCCAAATATTTTCATTTTTAATTTTATGCCGCTTTTAGTTTTGATTATATTTTATGCTAAGAAACCTTTATTTTGTATCAGACGTTTTTGGAAAAAACAAACAGAATAGACGATTAAGACTTTTATTTGATGCTACGGTAAGTGTATGTCATATACTGCCTAGGGACAGGATTAAATTTCAATTTTAACACATATTATCGTTTTAAGTATTTTTTTATAAGCAAACAACTTTAACATGCGGCAAATTCAGCTGTAACTTTACATCATTAATTTGTATCACTAATGTGTCTAAATTTCATGTTGTATAAGCAGGACTTAATAAAACAAACCTCTTAAATTGATAAACTGCTTTGTATTGCTGTAAATAACACAATGCGGCAAAAAAGAACGAAGTTGAAATACCTGGGAAATGATACCACTTTTCTGATAGGCGCTATCGAGTAGAACTAAAACCTGTTTTTAGAATTGTCGAAACATTTGCAAAATTACGAGTTACAGGTAAAAAACCGGTTTTTCGGACTTCATGCACTTATAAGCTAATGACTTAGCGGAATATATCCCGAAGTTTCTTTTTATATTTTGAAAGAAGAGAAATATACCTTTTAAATGATATCTATGTCGATTAAGTACCCTTGAAGGATCTGGCCGTATTTCTCAAGCAAACGCATTTTTGTATTAATTTCTTTTCTAAATTTTTTAAGTTAAGAAATGTTTTTGTGCACTATTTTATATAGGAACCGTGCTATTTATGAATTTATTCCAAATATTCCAAAAACAGATCCTTGTTCTACCCGACAACGCCTCACAAATTTCGTTCATTTCGACAATATTTTTCGTTTATTAGTACAAATAAGTTGTTTAATTATTTATAGTAGAATTTTGTAGTCTTGGCATTGTGTACTATAAGCTGCTAAAACTCGGTGACCGCAGCGGACTGCAATTACTTCGCTTGAATCGTCCACTATGAAAATATGGCCAGAACATAAAGACAGACAGACAGACAACTTCTTTCCATGACAACACTCGGTCTTACGTCGCAAAAGTTGCCAAAAAAATTATTAGCAACGATCAAATGCTACACCTACAGTATTCTCAAAACATTGCTCTTTCTGACTATTGGCTGTTTCGGCGGATTCAATATCTTTCGGCATGTCAAAGAATCACTTCTTTTAAAGAATTATAAAATTGGCTTCAAAGTGGATCACCCTTAAAGACGAAAAGTTTTTCTGAGATAGGATTCGTTTATTGGCTCAAATGTGGGCAAAAAATGTAATGGGTTTTTTTAAATATAATATCTAATAAAAACCGGGTGTGTTTAATTGGGTTACCCAGTGGGTTGCCAATCATGTTAAAAACTCTACAAACCTGTTCCGAATTAATTTTAACGAAAATTAAACTCGAAGAGGAAGGTGCTTATTTTATAATGATTTTATTGTCATTCCATATTAAATATTTATTTAAAAAAATTGAATTTTCTCTGTGCCATTCTTATTTTTTACTCATTAATATATTTTAACTTCAAGTTTTTTTATTTTCATTAGACTGCCTTAGTATTATTAGCCAATGTTTTTTAAGTTTTAGTACTTAATTTTAGTTTAGTGTCACTCTTTATGTTATCTTCCACAGATCAAGGCGATCTCCTTGGTTTTGAGATAAATTTCTAAATAACATGATACGACAAAATATAGTGAAGTAAAAATACTAAATAGAATGAAGCAAAGTAGTAAATGTTTCTGATACGTACCACCAAGTTCAACAAGAATCTGTTTTTGAAATTATTGTAACACTTTCAAAATTGTGAACTCTCATGCATCTACATGCTAATAACTTACTTGAATATTATGCTATGTGCGCACGATACCGTTTTTTCGTCATTCGCTCTCTCATTCATAATACAACCCCAGATTATGAGCTTAAGTACGTAAATTTCCACACAAAATCTTGAGAGAGAATAATCACTCAAATTATAAGTAATTCTATTTCTATTACCCTGTGTAATTCTTCAAAATCAGTGTCATTTCTAATTTTTATAAAACTTAGATCAAAGGAGTTTGGCGTACTTATTAGCTCTTAATTAAAATATTTCTATTATAGATTTAACATTGCAAATTTATTAAATTGACATACTTAAAGTATGCTGTCAAGTACAAAAAATGAAATATATGGAATAAAGACAACAAACAAAACAATGGTCGGTCGCTGCATTGACTTCATAAGGTGGGATCACACGATTGACTCAAATACATCAAATTTTATTGTGACAAATTAGTGCACGATAATAAAATTGTCCCAATTAAAAATTCTGTATTCACACTGTGGTGTTATTTTATACAAGATTTATTCTCACAAGATGGCGCGAAACGATCTATTTACAATAATTGTCCCAACGCTGTCATACGATTGTTCTAGTTTACGGCAACTCTATGAATTAGCTGTTGTGGTAAATTAAATTCATTATTTTTTTATATTGAGGTCATTTAGTGAACAAATAAATAAAAAGAAATATAAAAAAGGAAAGAAGTGTGAGTGTCAGAGATTAGTTCACAAAAAGGGCCATTGAAGGTGCATATGAGAAAACATTTCAATAAATTTAAAAAAAATTAATTCACTAAAATATTTATTTATTTAAATTGGAATATAATTATAAAATATATTTAATTCTCTAAAGTAAAGATAATTCGTTCTCTAAAAAATAAAAATTGCATCGGCTGTGATTATCAAGTGTCCGCACGTGTTTTTTTAGAAAGAAATCAATTAAAAAATAAAAATCGGTGATTATTGTCTTCTTCGATTGCCACACAAGACTACAATAAATATTGGTGTATTTTTGGAATTTACATTGGTGCATGATTGCCGATAAAGCTTTCATACGAATAACAACAATAATATTCTGAGTTGCCGTATGAGCCAATAAATTGTATAATCAAACGATTGGCATATAAAAAACACTAATTATTGGTACATTACAACAATCGTGTGATCCTACCTAAAGGTGCCGTGCAAACGGGAGAATCCATTAAGTAATAAAAATGGAGAACGAAGTTATCTGAAGTCTCGTGCGAACATAGCATTAAGTAAATTTAGATTTTTCATCAAATTTTCATCAATCTTTGTAACGATATATATTGTATTTAGGTAATATTTAGCAATCTGTGTCTATTTCTAAATAGACATATGTTTTTATCAATAGTTTCACGATATCGGACGAATATCAAATCGAACAAAAGGAAGTTCCACGAATTCGAATCATTTTGTCTGTCTCGAAAGCTTTCGTTCGTTCGTACATACTTGTGGCATTTTTGTTGCAGCACTTCCAGATTGTAAATTTTAAAATTTTTTCAATTTGTTTCGCAAATACTACTAATTTGTTTGAAGATAAAAACAACTTTGTTATAAAAATAAAAGAAAATAATGAAATAAAAGTAAAGAATAAAAGTAAATAAAAAATATAAAAAAATAAACAAAAACAAAATAAATTAATGAAACCAATTGTGCAGGTTTTACCAAAGTAATTAGCAGTTGTATTCCATTTCGTAGAAAAACGAGATAGTGTTTAAATATGATTCCTACGCGAGCCAGTAAGTACATTTATAAGATACACAAATTTTGAAAGAATTACCAGTATATACATACATACCTATGATGTATTTCATATTAGATGGATATTTGGTTGATCGGTTCCTAAGTCCCGGAACACATGATGAAAGTTTTCTTACAGAAAGTCTGAGTTTGCCGATGAGAGGGCGTACACTCTTTCATGTACTCTGACACTCTCTTTTGTTATGAAATTCGTAATGTCATACAACAACAATGTTGTGTGAAAATCTTAAGTTCCATTGAAATAAATATCGTAGCTTAGAAGCGAATGCAAGTTTAAAAGAGAATTAAAGAAAATTTCTGCATTTCGTGTGGTCGGTGACTACAAGAAGTACGGTACAAGAAGTTGCAAAATAAGATGCAGCAGAAGAAGTAGCAAATGAAGTTATAAGAGTTACCAAGAATTAAAAAAAATAGATTAGATAGATAGATTCCATATGTAATTGTTTGTTACAAGAATAATAAATTAATTCAGTACGATAACATAACAAGTAGTGAATGATTTTAAAGTTTGTGTTCGTTTTGTAGATGACATGTTCGAAATGGTGAAATAGAATTTTATATGAAAATGTCAGCATTTTCGTTCGACGAGAAAGAGAAACAAAAAAGGGTTTTCTTTCGCTTAAGAAGCGAACGAAAGCATTCTTTCGATATTATGAAACAGGCCGCAAATTTTTTCCACATTTATCAAATAAAGAGATATTTTTACACACATCTTATACAGTAACCGACTATTAATGAATATATTAGGCTTTTAGTAAGCAAATCATAACAATATCATGCGATTATTAGTATGTCCGGACAAGCAAACATTGATTTTATTGTCATTTATTTCTGATTTTCTATGCAGCAAGACGAATTTAATAAGGTGGTCTTAAATTGAAAACAAATACAACACTGTAAAACAAAAATTTCGGTGTGTCAATATAATGCGACACTGTAGTAAGCAAAAAGCTGTAGCGTCAAAAATATTTTTTGTCAACAATATACAGAATGTTTGTATTTTTTGACATACGCGAATGTATCAGCTGTTGCTTACGTAGTAAATTATGGCCACCTCATTGGATTCGCCTTCCTATGTAGATTGTCTTTCAACATTTATAACATTTTAAAATTTAATTTTAATTTTACATCGAACAAATTGCGTAAATTATTTTCTCAATTTTTTATTTGCCAAGGGGAAAATTGGGCGTTGGGGTGTTATATTCAGCTGTCGACCACACCCATTCTAATAACAAATAATTTCTCCAATTGAATAATACAGTGAACAATGCTTTAGGTAAATATGGTATTCAAATTTGAAGTATTTTTGACCGCTGACTCCTGTGAGATGTTAAGAAATTCAGGATCGATGTGACTGAAACTAAACTATTTATGATGGCACGGTTTAAAAATGCAGAAGATACCCGCACTGTTGATATAAAGTTTAAAAATATTAACACAAAATTACGGGCAAATTTCTAATTAAATGACTTATTTCAAGCAATTTTTAAAATTTTTGATAATAAAACCATTTTTGCCTTACACGAGGAATTTGGTGTCTTAACACTACAAACAATATTGACTCATGTTAACAAAGCAAAGAATCATCAAGCAAAAACAATGTAGTTTCTGAACTGAACTATATTGAGCGATGAAAAAATTATTCGCAGTGATCTGAATGGGTGAAGAGGATAGACCTGCTTGAAGTAAAACTGTACTATTTTTAAATATTATTAAATAATAAGCTACTAAAGTATGTATTTTTTTTTTTCACGCAATACTGATTATACTGTTGACTGCTACTTTTTAGTCAAGGTTAGTTGACTGGGTCGGGTGGTACCTTCTAGAGTATAGGCAAGCAGGTTTGAACCCATAAATAACTAGTCAGCGATGTTCAGAGCCGCACAAATACATATGTACGTGCATACATACAAATATAATTTCAGTAAAATAAATAGACACAATTTATTTAAAAATCAACATAATGTGTAATAAAATTATTGTTTTATTTTAGGTCGAAAATAGTCGGTAAAATGTAAAGTGTTTTAGAGTGTATATATATGCGTGTTTTTTATAGAGGTATAGAACTTTAAGTTAGCATTACTTTTCAAGATGGCGATCGATTTAATAGCTGTCAAGTAATTTATTCTCAGGTTGGTTTGGCAATTCATCATGAATAGACTCACGCCTGAACAACACTTGTAAATAGTGCAAGAGAGAGATTACCGTTGTTCCCGATTTTCATAAGCGAATTTTGTTTAGCGATATAACACACTTCTGGTTGAATGCCTACGTCAACAAACAAAACTGCCGCATTTGGAGTGAAGGTAATCCTCAAGTGTATGTGGAAACACCGTTACATCCAGAAAAACTGACTGTTTGGTGCGCTTTATGGGCTGGTGGAATCATTGGTCCGTACTTTTTTAAAAACGATGGTGGCCAGAACGTTACAGTCAATGATTACTAACTTTTTCATTCCTTAATTGAATAACCATGATGTCCAGAATATGTGGTTTCAGCAAGACGGCGTAACATATCACACCGCTCGTGCCACGATAGATTTATTAAATGACACGTTTGATGACCGCCTAATTTCACGTTTTAGACCTGTGCATTGGCCTCCAAGATCTTGTGATTTAACACCGCTAGACTACTTTCTGTGAGGCTATGTAAAGTCATTGATCTATGCAGTAAAGCCACAAACGCTTGACCATTTGGAAGACAACATTCGCCGTGTTATTGCCTATATACGGCCACAAATGTTGGAAAAAGTCATCGAAAATTTTACGTCCAGATTGGACTACATCCGCGCCAGCCGTGGCGGTCATATGCCAGAAGTCATATTTAAAATGTAATGCTACAAGATTTTCTTTCAGATAAATAAAATTCATGCCAATCGAATAATCCATCGTTGTTTTATTGCAACTTTAAGTTCTATACCTCTATAAAAAACACCCTCACATATATTTATATATAGTAGGATAAGCTTCAAAAGATAAAATTTTTGTATCTATAGATTTTATCTGTATATTATATTAGTTTTTAAATCGGTTGAGGGGTTCTCGAGTTATAAAATAACGAACATAGGACAACTTATTTTTATATACGGACATTATCATAGCAGGTTCATGATAGAACTCGCCATATGATATTACTATTGAGGGTGTCGACTGTCGCCTCGAAGTCGATAAATGTTAAGAACAGTGGTGTTATCTATTCAAGCGACCGTTCTACTATTATTCTTATGCTGTTGACAAGGCCGATTTTGAACATTTGTGGACGAAATCCGTATTGTGCTTGTCTATGTAAAAAATTTTGTTTAGTCTGCTAAAAAAATTAATTTTGTTTATTTTGAAAGATCCGGTAGATAAAGTAAAATCGGATTTTGTTTATATTTCAAATAATATATACTTATTTTGTTAAATCGCAATTTGAAAAATGTATCAGACGTTGACTACAGGCAAGTAACACAAAATAATGACAAAATAAAATAAAATAAAAAGCGGAAATAAAAAACTAAAAGAAGGTAATCGAAAAATAAATACAACTTTTGTGTAGTAAAACAATTTAATTTAAAACTTTTCCGACAAACCGATACACTCACAAACAAATATTTGTACGGAATATATAACACGGAAATATTCGCATACATATGTAAGATACATGATTCAAAAAAAAATTGTTTACTTTTTCTCATTTAGTTTTTACTGTTGCCGAAAATAAAATCTGTTTTTCTATAAATTGCTTTCACTCTAGGGTAATAAGTAAAAATAGAGTAAAATTTAGTATTTGCTGTTGTTTTTGTTGTAGCTTCTATTGACGATGCCTTTGTGTATAAAAAAATTGTTTGGAAAAAAATAGCTAAAAACCATATTTTTCGTCTGTAGACAAAAGTTTTAATATATAAATTTTGGATTACCTCAACGATAAAAGTGTACAATGCATCTTTTTTTCGTTTTAAATCTAAATAAACTATAGATGCTCTTATGGAATAGTAAAGTGTTATTATTGCGGAGGTGTTATTGTTTAAAATAACAAGTAACTACAGATTTTTTTTACTCCTCTAGAAAGCATATTGGTTTTTCCCAAGGCAACTATTGCTTTGCTTCAATTTCAGCTTGGTTGTCAAGCTAAGTAGATGATTAGTCTACTCCATATAATTGTATAGCGGTGAAGATCCTTGCTAGACGGTGGTAGTAATCTTTACTTACATTACAATTTGTAATATTTCCCTGTAGTTGACGTTTTTTCCTGATCGTTCGTCTGATGTTTATCATCATCAATTCATTTTTATTGAAAAATAAAACTCTAGGAGTATCATTTTATATAAACTTTTTTTCCGTCAAAAACTAACAGCTAAAATCCGATCAATGATTATTTTTTCAAGATCACCACAGATCCTGTAAGAGTTGTTCAAGACGATTTATTTAGTATGTAACATCATATATGTCTGTCGACTCTAACACGATGATTTTTAGTTGAATTCTTAAGCGATAAATTTATTTAATTTAATTTAGTATTTACGGTCCCTGCTTAAAAAAACTTTTATGCATCGTGGCTGATGAATTTTGCTACATTAAGAAATTTAAATAACTGTTTTTTTAATTAATATAAATTTTTTATATTATTTGTATTTAATATTTTAATATTTTTTATTTCATTTGATAATTCTATTTTTGGGATCAACGCTGAGAGACGCATGTGTGATACCTTATCATGACTGCCTGCAGATTTGATATCGATATCGATATCGATCCAGTTATCTATTGAAATAACTGCCTTTAATAATTTAAACTTGATAGTTTCGATTAATACACTTTCTGTTTACATTAACCCCACAGGAAAAATCTACTGCACTTAGTGGTGGAGACCAAGAATGCCACAGATTGTTGAGTTTTTTAAAATAATTTTATTTAAAATTTTTCAGTGTAACTCTTTAATAACGGGCAAAACTAAAAGAAGTATCTTTCGAAGCAGCTTATGAAAGAAAAATGTGTGTAACATTTTTAAATAATTATCTGCAGTTACAGCTACAACGCGACCGCATTCTTCAGAAAAGTATGGCAAGCTGGGTGCACTTCTCTCTCTTGAAGAATTTGTAAATTAGAGTCAAGAGTTAAGAAACCTTATTATTTTCCACCTGATGTGAGTCGTGCGTTCAGAAGTGCGCGAAACTCTCATTAAATGGAATTTATTGGCTCCAATGCGTGATAGCGGTGCATAGTCCGAATACAAGTATCATCATCCAAATTTTGCATTTCTACTAAATTTAGATACGATCTAAACTTGACAAAAAAAAAAATTAGAAATAAATTTATTAGATTTAGGTAGCATCCACTACCTACAAGCGCCAGTTCCGAACGGCAGATTTTATATAGGGTGGACAATTAAAAAGCTTATATTTAAAAATGGAATAAAAAGAAATCGGTTTAAAATTTTGCCAAATTAATTTTTTTTTTGTGAAGTACAATTGTTTCGTTTATAAATGAAATATTTCATTTATATGGCTGTCGCAGCTGGCCTCACAGTTTCTCATTCAATGGGTCCAATTTTCGAGTGTATGGGACCGTATCTCAGCAACGACATCACGAATGTTGAACTTGAAATGCTCAATTGTCTCTGGTTTGCCGGCATATCAGTGGTCTTCAAAGGTGGCCCATAGAAAATAGTCCAACGATGTCTTTGTTTTGGAAATAGATTTCTTATAAATCCCAACGTTGCACAAGCGTAAGTAGATTCATTTTGTTCAGTAGAGATAATATACTGAATTTTGTGACAGAATAGAATGACATAAGTGTTGCCAGATTCGAAATAACCGCTGGTTCAAATTTAAACTTTTATATTGTCCACCATTTAGTTAGTTAGGTTTTTCAGGCGGAAATATTCATAGCCAACTGCTTGCAACGTTGTGAGGTGATACCGCGGTTAAAAATTGTCAGGTGGGATGGCCTGTAATTGAACTAAGAATTTTTTGATTGGTAGGCGGGTGTCTTACCTAACATAGTATAGTGGCACACACTATTAAATACGTAATGCATGCATTTATGTCTCTAAACATGTCCTCTGAAGTATGAAAATATTTGGAAATTGATGGAAAGGCTAAGTCTAGATATACTGAGTGTCCTTAAATACTAAGCTGAAAAAGCCTTCGACACCAGGAATTATTAACCACCTTAAATATGTTTATGAGATTGACGTTATTGTGCAACGAGGAAAACTTCATTCTATACCAAGTAGTCTCTAGTCGCTGACAAGTAAAACTCTACCAAAATACGCTGTAAAAAATGATTCACTGGATGAAATATAAGGACGTTGCGGTGTCGAGGAAGAAATGTCCGTTAAGGCCATAAAAAAGCCGAACGTTGTTCTAGCATTCTTACTTGCTACAACTTCAACAAAATTAATAAATTTTATTTACAAATGTAACTAGAATTGAGAAGAATCTTATTTTAATAACAGAACCGGTTAACCGGTTATTTGATAAATCTATAACTAAAAACCGGTTTTTTAAAAATTGCTATTTTTCGAATTATTCGGAAACCGGTTTTTGAAAAATGTCGAATAATCGATCTGCCTAGTGTACATACAGTAACAACTGATTTACGTCGCCTCGAATTACATTGTTTCGATTTATGTCGTAATCTTTTTTTTTTTTTGTCTTCTAAGATCGTTTTGCGTTGTCATTCAATTTACGTCGCCTCAGTTTTTTTCAAAAACTGCAAAATATTTCTTCTTGGTATTGAACTGTTGTTTTATGTGTTTTTATTTTTGTATTATACTGCTTGTATGAATGTATATACCTATGTAAGTCCATACTATATACGCAGTCAGACTAAATACGTTTTTCAGTAATTAAGATTCGTGTAGCCATTTATGTATATCCACACTAAGTAAAAAGTGAATTCCATGGCTAAAACTTTATTTTGAATTATATTGAATTGAACGATATTTTTTTGTTTTTTTTTTATTTAAGCAAAGCTTATTATTTAAGTTTATCTTGGAGTCAAAATAGTTTCCTATGGCGACTAACCAATACTAGTTATTTTTTCTTCGATGTGCAGATGTGGACTTTTTTCTATTTTGGTTACTTTTTTCTCGAAGTACTAAATAAATGTAATGATTTATTCAAATGTTTATTACTCAGTTTTTTATTGAATGTATAGCTTAGAAAACGGAACTTTTGTTGTTAAATATTGGTACGACCTAAATTTATTCAAAATATTAATAAGCGTTAGTTATAACCTCTCTTATCTTTTTTATAACATGTGGACTACGTGCCAAAAGACTGCTCATTTTTTAAGGACTAGAACGAATCAATTCAATTTCGTATACTCAGTTTTGAAGTGAAATGTATTCCGATCGAAACACATTTTAGTCGAACGAACAAGGTGTGTTCTATAAGGCTAACCACTATATTATAAATTTAACTGGTTTTAACACCTACCATGATGGAATAACGGCTTTATGTCTGGTCGAATATTTCAGGCATTTTTTTTATGCCAAAGCTTGTACTTCGGGTTGTAATGAATCCATATTTCGTTGCTAGTAATTATTGGATGACGGAATATATCTTTATGGTTTTTGAGAAACACTTCGGACTTTAACTCTTTGAACAGTTTTGGCTGATATGAAGGTCTTTTTATTCGTATTGAAATAATAACTTTTCAATCGCAGAAATCATCTTTTGCACGTTGAATTTGGTGGAACAAATTTGTGAAAAGCTTCTGTTAGCAATCGATGTTCTTTTATTTATTTTTTTTGATTTGTTAAATAGTTAGCTTTAACGCTACTCTTTGATTTGGGTATTTTTTGATTTATTAAGAGTAAGCGATTTATAGCTAAAATTTTGCACAAATAAGTTAAAAAATTCGACAATAACTTGTCAATTATTATACCACGGTGTGTTAGACCAGTCTATATTTAATTAATATTTCTATAAAATCGATATACATACATAGCATTATCGTAATCTTATGTTACACTTCAATGTTTTATCTCATCAAATATCGTTTATCTTAATTTTTTTACTAAAATTTTGTTTATATTTTGGTTACTTTTTTATTGAAATTTGGTTACAAAAAATTCGAAGTTGTGGCAACATTTAAAACATGTTAACAGAAAGTAAGTTTTTAAGCATTTTGAACGCTTTTTTTGATTTACATGACTTTTCATATAAATAATTTCTATTATCGTCTTGCACTTTTTTTTCAAGAACGTATCTATGGTATAAATCGAGGGATAGGTGCATGCCGAAAAAAAATGTGTTCATTTTACTTTAGTTAAAAAAGCAGAAGTCTCTTCCTTGAATACAACTTGACAATAAAAAAAAATAATTATAAATTAACCTGTTAACCGGGTATGACGAAATATTACGTCATACACGAAGTACTATTGCATTAAGCTGGATTCATCTTTTGTTTCGGAAGAAAATTTTTTTATACTTAGTTTGACGTTTCTATTTTTGAGAGAGAGAGAGAGAGAGAGAGAGAGAGAGAGAGAGAGCGAAAGAGAATTAACTTACTTCGGAACAATCTCAGCTAGAATTGGTTTAATTTTAATTTTTGTTCCGAAACAATTGAACTGTGCTGCCAGCTACTTCAATTTTTTAAGCAAAGTTGAACTGAGCTGCCACATTATATTATATGTACATACGAGTATGTATGTCTGTATAATACAATACATATCACTTGTTTTGCTTTGTTTGTTGTAAAAAGTAACTATTGATTAATGCTATTATATTAAAAATAAAATTAAATAAATATTAACATGGAGTTATATGAATCAGTTGCACTGAAGCTTATTTCATAAATAAAAAAACCGGGAAGGGAATCCTTGTATGATATGAGTGACAAAAGTTACAAAAATAATCATATGTTGCAAGGTGTGTGGTTAACAATAGCAACCTCTATTGGAATGGGAAATAAGTTAAATTTTGTACATGATTATCAAAACCATTCAACAAGTTGTGTTTAATTAATTACAGGAAGAGTATGTCAAGCACTTTGGAAGAGTTTGCGTAGAAGGTATAAAACAGCAATTAATTTACAATTTGTTTATTACAAAATTACTAATTTAGTGTGACACAAGGAAAAGAAGCAAATTTCAATCATCTGCTACTGTGCTACCAAATTGTAAAACTAACCAGCCTCGTTTACAAAAATATTTCATTTGGTACCCTTGTTTTTCTAGAACAATTGTTCGAAGTGGGTCAATCGTTTCAGAGCAAACTTTCAAAAAAATAAAAACAAGCATTTTGTTCCGAAACAATGGTTGAATCCAGCTTTAGGCACCACATGTTTCGTCACGGAAATTTGAAATTATGAAGAAAAAATCCTCATTGTGAAACGAGTTGAACAAAAGTTTATTCCCCGGTCAAGAGGTCAATAGCTTAACTAACATTGATCTCTGATTTGAAATATATTCAATAAAAAATAAAATGATTTTTTCATTTTCGGATGGCTTTTAAAATTTCCATCATTTTTTGCACCACCGTTTTGAAGGAAAATCACTTAGAAACACACATTTAATAGAAATAAGCAATTTCAGCAACTTATTTTCCGTTCCTTTTACCCCCACATACATGATAGAATAATTTCAATAGAATAGTTTTTATTGTTGCTTTATTTTCGCTTTCCACACTCGCATATATAATTTTTATTTTTTTAATTTAAATTTGCTTCAATGCATTTTCCGTAAACCAAAAATTTGTTTTTTTATGGTTATATTGGATGTCTTTTCGGCGCTCTATGTCGCTTATTCCCAGTGAGTAAGAAGTAAAACTCTAAGTGGCATAATGTCTGCGTGTATTGTGTTGTAAGTTGGTAAGAAAAACTTTTGGACAAAAACTGTTGCATATACCACGAGTACCGAACGTGTCATTGTCCTTATGCGGGGGGAATATACGCTTAAGCAACACCACCAGCATAGCATAACCCTCAATTGTGGTTCTAACTCGCTTTACTCCTAATACATATCCACACATACATATACAAAGACAATGTGAAAACACTTGGTGAAAGCTTTGTTGGGGAAAAAGATAGAAACTCACAAAGTTTTTCTAATCGTTCTACAACAACACCCCTCAATTTACACACTCCCTTAAAATTGTGTAAAAGAAAATCGTTTCCCAAACAAAATACTTTTTTGTACAAAAGCATACTAATATAGCAGTGTAAATATATGTATGTATGCATGTATGTGTGTATGCGTGGTAGTGTGAATGTGTAAGTAGTTTAGTTTAGTTTATTTTTTTTTTTTTGCTCCGTTGCCAATGGAAATTTATTTTAAATTAATAAAAGCAGCATTGAATTTATTATCATTTGTAATATTTTGTAAAATTTATTCATAAGTTTTTTGGCGACGACAATTAGCCTTGTTTGCCAGTAAACAAGCAAATTATCATCATCAGTGTGATTAAAATAATGGATTTTAAATGAAGAGTAAATAGTGTTGATGGCATTTAATATTAGTTTTATTGAATACGCGATAAAAAAAAGTGTTACAGAAATTGTGAAAAAAAATTTAATTATTATTTGTTTGTTTTTGTAAATTAGTAAATTAATTAGGCGTTTTGTTTCTATTTTGGTGTTTTTTTATCGATAAACATACATATTTCAGTTATAAATTCAAAATCGTTTTTAATTATCCTTTTAATGAGGTGTGTTTAATTAATATTTCAAGTTTTTTTCATATTTTAATTGTATTTGAATCCATCGGGCAATCCAATTAAGTGATCTAAAAACCGCTGCTAAATATATGTCATCTGCAATATCATTTATTTAGTGAAAGCCAAGCAGGTTACGAACATGGATTGCTTAGCAATCGAATAATGATTAAAAATATATAAAACTTACTATAAAAGGTGCGACCGAACTTTAGAGCAAAATTTTCTGCAGCGATGAAGCACATTTCTTTTACGATTGTAATGTCAACAAGCAAAATTGTCGCAAATATAGCTTAGAGAACCCAGAAGTGATTATGAAAAAGCTATTGCATCTGAAAAAAGTGACTATTTGGTGAGCACTAGAGGTGTTATTGCGCCGTATTTTATTCAAAAATGGCGCTGGAAGTCGTTATTTCAGAGTGCTATGGTCCAAGGCAGTCACTAAAACGACATTGTATTTTGTACATAATGGCGAGGTTCAGGCATTATTATGGAACAAAAGTTTCATCGAAATCATAGATAACCAAAAAATCGTTATATATTTTATTAATATACAAAGCTTCAACGTATATATTTTGTACTTAGCTTGACATAATGAGATATTTGCATTTCCAAAAATTTTGCCAATTAGGAAGAGCCTTAATATTCTACAAAATGCAAGTAATGCTGCTGGCTGACGTTTCTATCTTAATTTAAATGTGAAAAGCGAAACAGAAACGTTTTTATGCTCAATTTAACAAATTTGAATAGAGGGTGGTGTGGTGTAGTGGTTAGAGCGCAAACATCACAATAAAATGACGAAAAAAAATTTTAGCTCCCTATTACGGTTTACAGCTCGACTCAGTTGAATTGAAATTTCAGTTGAAATTTTAAAATTTGGCATTATCGATCATAACCCAACCTTTTTAGAAAACCCAAAAAATTACAACTCATCAACAGCAGTTGTAATTTGCCGTAATAGTGGCATTTTTGCGGTTTCAAGCGCTTAATAAAGAGGCTTCAACTTCCCTCCAGACAACTCCATCTGCAAAATAAGAAAAGAAGCTTACCTCAGGCGATGATAACAAACATTAGACGAATGATTAGGAAACAAACGCCACCTACTTGGAAAAAATTGCAATGCTAAAGTAGAGATGACCACCACTAGCAGTGAATTAATTTATCATCTACTTAGCTTGAATCAACTGGATTAATGAAACTGAAGCATAGGAATGGATGCTTTGTGGAAAGCCAATGAGTGACGAAAAAAAAAAACAAATTTTAATAACATTTTCTAACGATTTACTAGCGCCTATTCGATTGTCAGTGTATGACGAGGCTCAATTCCGTTGGCATTATGAGTATTGCAAGTCTCTGCCATACCGACCTAGTTGTTGTTTTTTTTCTTAAATCGCAGAGTGCGGTACGTAGTAGTCAATATTATCGTTAGAATCTTCGAGCGACCGACGTTCGACATATGCCATCGTCCATTGTCTTAGCTGATCTCTTACAGTATACCACGAAAAAAAAAAACAAATTTTAATAACATTTTCTAACGATTTACTAGCGCCTATTCGATTGTCAGTGTATGACGAGGCTCAATTCCGTTGGCATTATGAGTATTGCAAGTCTCTGCCATACCGACCTAGTTGTTGTTTTTTTTCTTAAATCGCAGAGTGCGGTACGTAGTAGTCAATATTATCGTTAGAATCTTCGAGCGACCGACGTTCGACATATGCCATCGTCCATTGTCTTAGCTGATCTCTTACAGTATACCACCTTGATCACAACGTTTCCGGATTAACAACCGTGTGATGGTTTTAGATTTTTTTTTTTTTTTTTTGAAAAGTTGGTACATCTGTTATTAATATTCTCGCTAATTCTTAGCATCATAGTTTCATATTTGCTAAAGTCCATCGATTTTTATGTTCGTTGGCGATTTTTTACAATTTTAGAAATGGATTTAAATTTGAAACAACGAACTTGTATTAAGTTTAGGCTAAAAAACGGATTTGATGGTGTGTGGACTTTGTAAATGTTGGAGAAGTATTTCGGCAACGATTCTCTAAAGAGAAGTGCCACGATCAGTTCAAAAGTGGTCATGAGTCAATCGAAGATGAAGAACTCAGTGGCAGGGCATCAACATCGAAAACCGACGAAAACATTGATAAAGTAAAAGAAATGTTGCTCAATAACCGCAAATTAACCATCAGAGAGATAGCAGAGGACTTGAACATTGCCTATAGATCCGTCCAAAACATTTTGATTAATGATTTGGGTTTCCGATGTGTAACAGCAAAGTTGGTGTCAAAACACCTCAATATCATGCAAAAGAGACTGCGTTGAGGTCGCAAAAGACATGATATACGAAGCTGAATCCAATCCCACATTCATCAAAAGTAGACGAGGCTTGGATTTATGAGTAAGACACGCAATCTAGACATCAGGCAAGTGAATAGCGTTCACCAAATGAGTCGAGACCAAAAAATTACGTCGTTTTCAGGCAAAAAAGAAGGCAAATCTCACGTTTTTCATGGATTACAACGGTATAATGCACCATGAATTTGTGCCGGAAGACCAGTCAGTAAACAAAGAGTATTATTTGGGCATTATGAGGCGTTTGCGTGTAGTAATTCGCCGAAAGAGACCAGAATTGTGGACAGAAAACTCATGGATTTCGCACCGTCGCACAGTGCCATCATTATTCGAAATAAAAACTAGGGTTTTTTTTGCCGGGATGGAAAATTCATTACCCGCTTTCCCGGGATTTTTATGCGGAAATCCCGGGAATTTTGCATATACAATAAACTTTTTTAAGTTGAAAATAAAAATAAATATTTTTATAGAGTGCGTTGAAAAAAAAAATCCACAAAGTAAACAACAAAACAAATAAAAAATCACACAACTGAATGAATAATTGGATTTGGATAATACCATTGATAAAACTTTTAAGTTGCTTGATGATAACGACTATTATCATCGGTTACATTTTGTGAAGATCCCAAGGAATTACGCAAATGATTAAAGGATATGGAACACAAATTGAAAAATGCTCCCACCTTATCAGAGGCCACCACGTTGATTTGTGCAGAGCTGGAGTCTCATCTAATTGAACACTCGGTGTTGTACCTTGAAACAGTATCACACGCTCGAGTAGTAAGTCCTGCATTACAGCTGCATCTGAAAAGGAGCAGCAGCAAAAAAAAAAACAGCAACAACAGCAGCAGCAACAGCAGCAACAGCAGCAACAGCAGCAACAGCACGATTCATATTATTGCTATTCTCTGTTGGATATTTTCGTTTTCGTTCAGATGTATACATATACGTAACCGATTAAACGAGTGCACTTCTAGGCTGTGGCCTTATAGTTATGAAATAATTTGTGAAATCGAAAATAGTTAGAGATGTTTTCTGTCTAAATCATGCCATACATTTGGCATTGATAGATACTTTATATAAAAAAAAAACATTGTTGCAGTAAATTTTTCAGATTCGTTGGTAAAAACATTTATGATATTTTTGAAAAATTTTTATGATTATTTGACAATACAATAATGGCAAGAAATTTAAGATGTAGCACAGAACAGTAAAAAATCTCGAAAAAGCTCAACAAAAAATGTTATGCTACAAAATTTTGTCGTTTTAGAATAGGAAAGTAAATGCGTCTTGGTTTAGACGTCATAACTCGGTAGAATTTAAGTCATAGGTATAGATTTAAAAATTTCTATTTCTAAAGCTCTGATTGACTTAGAAATGGGTAACATTTGTAAAAAAAGAAAATATAAGTTTTTTAACTCTGGAATCCTACCGTCAGCACCCTGAGAGTTATTTAAAGTTGTGTTACACATTTATCTATTAGCCGTTAAAGCCAATACAACTGCTGGTGGAGACATTGAATAAACGAAGAACATACCTATAAACTGCCGATGCTATTGTGATTGCTTTGTGTCATGAAATCAAAAATCAAATCCTTCTTCTATGGGAAGCAATGTTTCACATTGTATGTTGCGTTATTCCCGGGTATCCCGGAAAACTAATTTTTTTCTTCCGTTTTCTCAGTAATGGAAAAAGTGCTGGAAACAAAACATGTTATTCAGTTTTGATATTAAAAGTTAATGATCACAGATTCGAATTAGTTTTTAAGAAATTCCTAATTTTTATAATTAAAGTGGCGTTCGCATTTGGTACTTTTTACATCAAAACAATACCCATATTTTTTAACAACTGTAAAACATATTCTGCTTAATAAAAAAAGTTGTTGTACTTCTTAACAAATCGAAACCAATTTCAGTTAAAAAAACATTCGATGTTTTTTATTATTTCCAACAAATAAAATTTAAAATTTTTTTTATAGAACACTTTTATATTATCATGTAAAACTTCTATCGATAAATTTGCATTAAAATAAAAAATAAAAAAATAACAAATAAATGCTATTAAAACTCATTCAAATTGCCTATGAAAATCCCATCTTTTCCATTCACTTCTAAGTTATGTGGATTTTAATGTTCGCTTTACAACTCCTACTCATTCATTGTGCTGGAAAATGGACTTTGAAATTGAAGGACAATAACTAAAGGGTAAAACAAACAAGTAAACAAAAATCATTAAATAAATATTAAAATGAAGTACAGCAAACTTTATTTCAGACTCTTGCATTTTGCCAAAAAGTATATTTACAATACATACATATATATTTGACTAAAAGCAATATTAAGGACATGCTAAGGACTTTCGAAGATTTTTTTACATTTCTTTTATTTTAGTTTTTTATTTTCTTTTTTATTGACGTTGATAATAATGGTGTTACACTTTGCCAAGAAAATAGATGATGAGCAACGTGTAGACATTAAAGTTAAATAGAAAAAAATATATAAAAAACAACAACAAAACATTAAGGAAAAAAATGATTTACCATTGATTGCCAAAAGCATTGTTGTCCTCAACAAATTCAAGTAAATTTGTTTATTTCTACGTCTACTTTATCTCTACCTTTCTCTCTCTTGCTTAGGTCTCATTTTGTATTGAGCCTAAAATAGAAGATGACAATTTTTAACATTCATTTGAATATTTTTTCTTTTTTATTTGTTACTCTTTTGCATTTCATTTATAAAATATCAGTAAAATGTTGTCGTCTATTATCAATAAAATGACTTTCAATAAAAATAAACGAATTAAATTAATTCGGAAAAAATAAAGTCTGAATATAATGCGCACAAAAAAAACAGAATTAATTAAGACATTAAAAAAATAAATAAAATGTGACTGAAACTGAAATAAAATTAATTTAATGGTAATGGTCATATTCGTATAAGTAAATGGGCATCGTTCGTAAGTTGTAATTTACTAGCAACATATGTATTCTCTTTCTATATCAGAGGATTTGCATATGCACAAATTATATGAACTTGATATCAGCTCACTATATCAGTTATATTCCTGTAAATATTGACTATCTTGTTAAATACAGTAAGTAACAAAAGTTATTTTCCTAGCCAGGTCAGTCATTTAGGGTCGCCTAAATAGCAGAGTGAGGCTATTGACGTGTTAATCCCGAATTCAAGAAACCCATTTTATATGACCTGTTTCAAAATACTGAAAGTATGTTTTTTTGAAAGATGTGATCAGTCCGCACTGAAATATTGCATCTGCATTTTAAACTAGGTCCCACATACAGCTCAAAACTAGACATCAGTTATTATCCATTAGAGAGTTTTCACTACTTTCTTTCTTGTCCGTCCTCCACTGCCTGCGCCAAATAACGAGATTTTTCGTATTCATGATATATGGTATCCAATTTATATCGCTTATGCAAGTATTCAAGAACGCCCAACCTTCTTCTGATTTAAGCTTAATTTCCACCATATTCTTATTGTTTTCGAAATCAGAACCCCTTATTCCAAGGCTTTGAGGGTATTGCACAATTTATGTGGAGGCATAACAGTGTCACTCTGCAGTCACAAAGAATGTGCTCCAAGCTTTCAGTGTCACCTTCACAAATTTTATAGGTGTTGGTCTAAGAGGGACCAATTTTGCTTAAGTGCTTAATGGAAGGCTAAAAAAAAAATTTATTCTGCTTCGGCCGGTACAGTTATGTGAGCACCAAATTCCTCCTTTAGCAACCCAGCCCAATGTAACGGCGTTAAAATTCCCTAACGTGTTGAGAAGGTCTAGGTGGTAACATACCATTTCTAAGATAATAATGGTTGACTGAAGGTCTTTAAAAGTCGCTTGACTATGCGAAAGTATAAAGGTGTGGTGATTTCTCTCACCTTCTCACATTCGCCACACATACTCCGATGAAATAGATTTATGCTTGGAAAGCTGTCGCGCAGACGCTCATGTGAATCGATTTTCTAAAACTGGGCCCATTGATTCCTGACCCTGTTTTACCATTTTCAGTTTCGACATATCAGTATACTATTTTCAGAAAGCTCGGCTCTAAGTTGATAAAGTTAGCTTTCCAGTCTTTATGGTAATTTTTCTTTCGAATATAGGTCTTGTAAATATTAAGGAGATCCGATGGAGTAAAGTATTTCTTGCACCATCATAAAAAACCGAGAAATTTGAATGCTTCTTTCGACACTCAAATTATGTAATGGTTCCAACGAAAGTCACAATGAATTCTCATCCCAAAAACATCAAGAGCATCTAATTCCTCAATAACAACTTTAGCCATAGTCACCACACCACCATGTCTATGTATTGAGAAACTACATTGAGTCTTGCGTGCATTTAAATCGACTCTGTTCGCACGACCCTATTTGGAGATTTTTACCAGGTTACTTGTGAGTGTGTCGTTCATTTTCGCCCCAATCTCCAAGAGCCTCAGCCTACGATTAAAGGAATTTGAATAACAAATGGTGCTGGCGTCTGCGAAAGAGTAGATAGGATTGGCAGTAAGAAGAAGAAAGTCATTAAGAATTATTATAAATGGAGCAGGAGAAAGAAAAAAGCCTTGCGGTACCCCTCAGTTTATTCTGAACCCGTCTCATTTCAAACTCTATCAAACGCATTGGAAATATCCAGAGCCACAACCTTACTATCGAAAAAACTACGAATAGACTTTTTCTACTTCTCCGAGAGCAACACCAGCAGGTTTTCAGTAGAATGGCCCTTGCGGAAGTCGTATTCACGATCAATTAACAAATCATTGGACTCCAAATACCTCATAAGTTGGTAATTAATCATACAATCCATAACGTTAGGGAGTGCGGAACAAACTGCTATTGGGCGGTAGTTCGCATGGTTATTAGACTCGACCTTTTTAGGGATTGGCGTTTCATTAGCAGCCTTCCAGCAAGATGGAAAAATGCCGGCGCGATATGACGCACTGGAAAGGCAAGCAAATGAAAGAAGAGCACTGCTTCAGGACCAGTGCTGGAAACCCATTCGGCTCAGATGACTTATTAACGTTGAGATTTGCAATACGGCAAGGACTCGAAAGAATATACTAGAAATATTTACTGATACTCTTTCAAGTTCGAGCAGTGGTTGAACGCCCTCCTACAAGTGAGAATTATTTGCAAGCATTTAACTTCGTTGATATATAATTCCCATAACATTCTATAAAGGAACAATGGGACTTCTCTCAGTCAATGAGCTGCACCCGATTCTATTTTTAAGCTCATTGAAACGCTGGCTCCGAACGGCAAATGCATTTAGAGAAGTTTTCAATAGTAGTAATACTCATAAACAGTTACTTGCATATCTTATGAGGTGATAGCGCTGTATTGAACCTGGCCTGGTATTAAACCGAGGACCTTCTGGTTGATAGAAGGGTGTCTTACCTATCATACCACAGCGGCACATTTTGTTGATAATTATCCGAAAGTTACTGAAGAGAACTATTCTTGGTGACATCAAGTCATCACCACCGTTGTTGGCCCCGTGATGACTTTCTGAAGTTGTATGTTAGAAGTCAGTGCTATTTTACCAGGACTAAAAAGTTCCATCCATTGGACTTGGGCTATACTTTACAAAAGAAATAATTACATGTATTTTTGTTACCCACTGTGTAAGCAATAAAATATATTACAAATAAATTTTTGTTGTATTTGTAGTTAAAATACTTGTGTCTCCACTTTTTTTGTCCTGTCGATAAGTTTATTACAATTTACGTCGTTAAATTCCTGGCATAGAGAGATGCATTAACCAAAGTTGTCAATACCATCCAAGCACTGCATTCTTTCGTACGTTCATTGATTCACTTAATTCATTCATAGTGGACGATACAATGACAAATAAATTTTATTTTAAGTGCAGCCTTTTGCAGCTGATTGGTTGAATTAAAGTGGCCGCATGGAGTAATCATACACAAGTTCTACCAAAATATAAAATAAATTAATAAGATTTAATCTCGGAATACAAGGAATAAGCTTTTTTACAAACATTTAGAATATTTGTGTTTGTCATGTCATTAAAATTATATTTCTTCATCTTTAACCAATGAATGGTCGCCTTTATAAAGTTAAAATATTCCCTACAATATACGAGATCCAAACAAACAAACAAAAAAAGAAGAAGGTAACACTCAACGGGGACAAATATTAAAACGTTTTTACTACTGTTGTTACTAATTCAATTTGCCTAAAAGCCATTTATCGAGTAACATTTTCATTAAAACTTCGTACACATTTAACCAATCAAGCGAAAATGTACAAAATTAAAACTGAAATCAAATTAAGCATCATCATCATCGAGTTGTACACACTGTATCCTGTTATAATACCATCCATTCCATTTTACTTTACTCTCATATTGAATCTCTGTATGAAAAATTGTTTAAAATGAAAATGAGAAATTCACAGAAAAATTAAGAAAAAAAAAACAAAATGATGAACATTGTCCATGAGATATTTTTGTATTGAAATAGTATTTCGTACTGTGAAAAGGAATTTTATACTCTTTCTACACCTATTGGTGTTTCGTTAGAACAAAAGATCCAAGAGTTGAAAATGCATTTCTTCATAAGGCATACGAAATTAATTTCAACACGTAAGGTTCTCAATCAAAAAATGTTTATGTTTTAATTAGAACGACTTTGTCAGGTGGAGTTTTAATTAGTTTTCATAGTGAAAACATTTTTTTAAAAGAAATTTTTCTTTCTGTTATTGTGTTTAAAGCAAAAATTATTATTGGAAACACTGAAGTATTCTTTAAAAATGTGTTTTATATGTTTCTTGTATAACTTATAGTATTTTAATCCGACTCACAACTTCTCAGAAAAAATGAGAGCCTAACCGATGCACTGATAGAAGAAACAGTAATGAACATACATAAAAAACAAGACACTACAAGTACATATCTCAACAATTTGAGTAGTATTACTTTAGCGTGAATGGTAAACAAAGCCAAAATAATCCGAAATAAGTTAACACCAGCACTAAGGCCAAAACAAACGGTATTCATGCCGCACAACTTCGCCAACGACCATATTAATAGTTTTAGTGTTAAACAGTCTGTAAAATGGCATATGCCTATTTATCTATGCTAAATTCATTTCGCTAAAGCCTGCGACAAATTAAATTATAGCAATATTTGAAGCACACTTTGATGTAAATATGTCGCATTTTCCAGAACGCGTAAATATTTGTGGAAACTAGAGCTTGACAGGTATATCGCGTTTTAAGAAAAACCACTTCACCATGGCAAACTAATAATCTGCGAACTATAGAGCCCATCAAAGAAAATCCAGCATTGACCATGTAAACATTCTAAGAATTATCTTAGAACAGTCAGTGGTATGGAAGTCAGCGATATCCCTAGTATTTATTGACTTTTAGAAGGCTTGACCACTCTGAGATATGCAAAGCTTTTAAATGTAAGGATGCCCTACGAAATTAATCCGGCTGATCAGAATTTTATACAGAAATGCCACTTATCGAAAATGCCACTACACGAAAACTAATCGAGAAAGGAGTTCATCAAAGTTGCGTACTTTCAGCTCTATAGTTCAACTGCGTCTTTGATGTGGTACTGTGCAAAGAGCTAATACAGAGGAGAGAAATTGTATGGGGACACTAAGATAGATTGGAAGACTTGGACATTCTCCGAACTGCAAACAAAGCTACATGCCGTATAGGAAGAATGGAGAATAAATATGAACCAAACCAAATCACTGAGGATCAACTGCAACATAGAGCGTAAATTCCTTATATAAGGCCAGGATATGAAGCACGTACCTTCCTTCTGAGCCATCGACTGATATATTCCATCAGATGAACATCACAAAGCTAACAAAAGTTTGGTCTTCAGTAAACATATTGCAGTAGAGTTATGTTAGGTTAGGAGGAAGTTGCAGCCTCGTTGTGTCGAGGCATAGTTGAGCACACATTGCGGCCCGTTATCATACCACACATGAAGCGAAACTCCTGTGCTAGCCGCCAAGACCCGATTAACCGGTCTTGAAAAAAATTACTTCAGAAATCAGCCAGACAGACTAATGAATCTGGCTTTTAGCCTAACTTCGATGGTCGATATCGATAAAGAGCGAACCCCAAATGTGATTATTCTACGTTTAGCTAGAAACGAATACTGGCAGTGCAGTGGGCCACACTCTCCTCTTTCTCAGTCGATCTACAGCCTTGATAGAAATCATTCTCCAGAAAGCACAGCCTTTGCGCGTGTCTCTCCATAATGCAATGACCGTGAGGCAGGCACAGTAGAGAAGATGCTCTCACGATCCAATTTTAAAAATTGATTGGTGCGCCTATCATCCAATCTAGGCCAAATGAGTCTAGCAAAGAAGCAAGATTCCTCCTGTAACCAGGTTCTATCGGCGTCCAATAAGTACTTCTGCCTAATAGACAGCTTAACTTAAAATATCGTAAATGGCGATGTATTGGTCACACATTTATAATACGACATAGTAACATCACAAAAATACCATAGAATGAAACCCAAAGCCATCCGAAGAAGAAGACATTCAGTACATACAACTTTTACGCGTATTTAATCACTGGTGTTTGTTTCGGTGTTTGTTGCCTAGAGCACTTTAACTAACTAAGTGCTACCACTGTGGATATTTATAAACGAATTGGAGAAGTCAGCGATTTCTTTATGAAAGTGGTGGTGGTAAATTTTGACTATTATTAGTCTCACACTAATGATTTTTGAAGCCTAGAAAAGCACTGCTGTTTGATTGGTGGTGATATACTTTATTGGTGAGTAAACATATTGATGTTTAGATCGAAAACATTCTACTGCAATTGCACGCAGATATCTAAGATTTTTCGCAATGCATCTTGCAGTGTTAGACATGGCAGGCTAAGAAGCGGACCAATAGAATTTGGAACTGGAGTCCGGCAAGGGTGTGTCTTGTCACCACTACTATTTAATATAGTTCTAAAAGAAATCCTTGAGAAAGATCTCTCCGACGGTAGAGACATAACACGGGGACTGCAGGCCGGCTGAACGACATAGATTATGGGAATGATATCTGTCTCCTGGTTCATAGCATTCCGGATCTTGCAACAAATTTACGTAAAATAAATTCGCGAAGACTAAAACTCTACGTATTAATGAGACGTCCCGGGATTTATTTGTTATTGGCACTGAGGAAATTGAGGACGTCCGTCACTGCTGCTACCTGGGAAGTATTATATCCGCAAACGGAGGTTCGAGCGAGGACATTGGGAACAGTTTGATGAAAGCTAGTCAAACTTTTAGCCGACTAAGATCAATTTGGAAATCATCCATATTATCGTTACGTAAGAAAATTGCGATATTCAATGCGAATGTAAAATCTACCCTTTTGTATGGTTGTGTAACGTGGAACGCTGCAACTCGCGATATGAAAAAGTTGCAAGCGTTCATGAACCGCTGTCTTCGCATTATCCTAAGCCACTCTTGGCCGATAACTCGGTCATATATTCTATAATAAATGTAACAAATATAAGACATACTTATATAATATAACTAAACATAATATATATATAGGAAATATAATATAATAAATATATTAAGATCACTGAATGCTGTTAATTAATTGCAGAAAATCATCTCTATTTCTCGCAATGTGTACCAGTTCACCAATACTTCTTAAACCAGTCCAGTTTCTTATATTCCTCAGCAATGATAATTGCTTTCTACCAATACCTCGTCTTCCTTCTATTCTTCCTTGTACAATGAGTTGAAGCAATTCGTATTTATCACCCCTAATAATATGACCAAAGTATGCAACTTTTCGTCTTTTCGTTATGGTGAGGATTTCGCGTTCTTTTAGTAGCCTGGTCAATACTTCACTGTTTGTTACACGGTCAGTCCATGGTATTCTTAATATCGACGATAACACCACATTTCGAAAGCATCTAGTTTATTTATGTTGGCGGCTTTTAATGTCCATGTTTCGACTCCGTAGAAAAGTATTTCACAAATCTTATTCTGAGATTGATACTAATGTCTCGACTTGTTAGTAATTTCTGGAATTTACAGAATGAGCTTCTAGCCATTTATATGCGAACATAAATTTCCTTAACGCATTGCCAAGGCTATTGTAACCAACAGACGCGATATTAAAATTGTGAATCTCGTTCAAGAGGTTTGTTCTCTATGTTTAAGCTTGTTCCAATATATTGATTATTATTTACTTATATACTATCATGTATTTCGTTTTGTCTATATTAGTGTTCAGACCGAATTAATTACTTTTTGCATTAACGGCATTTAATAACTGTTGTAAATCATTAATGTTATCGCCAATAATGTTGTGTCGTCCGCGTAGCGTATATTGTTGATATATTGCCCATTGACTTTGATTACAATGTCGGAATCATTCAGTGCGTCTTGGAATATGAATTCTAAAAAGCAGAGGGGTTAGAATACATCGTTGACGAACGCCTCTATTGATGTTAACAGTCTCTGTTACGATATCTCCGAAGCAGACTTCTGCATTCCGAATCCAGTATAACGATTTGATGCAATTTATTTCTTTGCTGTATATATTAATTAATCTTTAAATATCTATTAATTGAATGCTAAACAAAGCTTCCTAAAACCGAATTGTGTTCTGCCCATAAAAATTTCACATTTTTTGTATAAACGTTGGTGTATAATTTTTAAAAATATTTTCAGTGTATGGCACATCAAATTTATAAATCTAAAATCCAGACACTTTCTTGCACTATTCCTTTTCGGCAGTACTATAAATGTAGATTTAAGCCATTTTTCAGCACAAACTCCTGTGTTATATACATGGCTGAAAACTTTTTCTATAATGTCAATACTTTAATTATCTAAAAGTTTTAGTATTTCGGATGGTAGTGCTTCGCAACCTACTGCATTATTTTTTTTTGACAAGTTAATTGCCTTAACAATTTCCCCCTTTGTTGTTGTAGGACCTCCCAATATCGGCATTTCTGGCATTTCATTTTGACAAGTTCATTGCTTTAACAATTTTCCCCTTTGTTATTGTAGGACCTTCCAATATCTGCATACTTGATTCATTATTATTAGCATCATCCGAAAATAACTTTTTAATATATTGGATCCATATTTCTTATTTATCAAACATTTTTAGATCAATTTTGTTTAAATCATTCACCAAAATAAATAAATCGGTACGTTTTTTACTGTTACATATGTTTTTTTTATCTATTTATGTAGATTAAATTGATTAGCCTGTAAGTGTTCAATTTCAATACACTGGTGCTGCACCCAATTGTTCTTTGCTTCACGAATTTTCTTTCTAATTAAATTTTGTAAGCGATTATATTCAAATTCGTTATTGCTTTTGTGTTCTCGTCTTTCATCCATCAGTAATAAGTTTTATTCCGTAATCCGTTTCCGATTTTGTTTTTTCGTTTGAAACCAATATTTGTGTTTGCAATCTTAATTAACATATTTGTTGTTTCATCCCATAGATCCAGTGGATTCGTCTCAATGCTCGTACGAGACTGTTCGATTTCTTTTTTATTTTTGTAATTATGCTAATTTTCAATTGAGCATTACGTAATTTTTGTAGATCGAGTTGAGGTTGTCGTTTTTCCTTTTTTGCAAACAAAAGATTTTGGTCGGGTGCTACATCAGCCCCTGGGTATGTTGTAGCTTTGATTATTGATGACGTAAATCGTCGGTTTATAAGAATATAATCTATTTGGTTACGTACTATATTTCCATTACAATGTAGTGGTGATGTCCAAGTTTATAGCCTTCTTGGATGTATGGCAAATAAAGTATTTGATATTGTAAAATTATTTTCTTGGCAGAATTGTATTAATCGGTCACTTCGACTTATTCGATCTCCCAGAACAAAACTTCCGTTGACACCTGAAGTTTTTATATTGCCAACTTTGGCGTTGAAGTCACCCATTATTATATTTATATCATGGGGTTTTATTAACTTTAAAACTTCAGATATCTCATAGTAAAATAATTCAATATTATTTTCTGAGCTTTCACTTATACCAAGAATATCTATCTTGAGTCTTTTCATTTCCCTAATCGTGTTAATCAGTTTTCTTGATTCATATAAGCTATATTCATTGCACCCTCGTATTGCCGGAGACTGAGGGCCATAAACTTTGTGTGTGATGCATATAGTTTTGTAGGGATGAGTTTCTTCAGTGGTTTCCCATTGCCTTCTGAAGAATCTATTTCTGCCGCTCTTAACATAGAGACAAACGCTATTTGTAGCTGCCCAATATGGACAGACGCTACGTATTAGCTAACTGGATAATTAGACGGCGCCAATTAATCGCCATGTCGTCAGAGCTTCATCGGCGTACAGAATTTAGTGAAAGTTCGCTGCCACTCGCTCGTCCTCTGAAACCATCCACTCTGACAGCTGAGTTGCCCGCGACTGCTTATTTAATTCGCAGCTACTCCTCATATCTGTAGGGCGTATCATTATCCGCAACCAATGACGCTCCCCGTAGCACTCACTCGATTGGAATTTATTGTATTATTATTACTACCATCTAAGATTTTTATTTTTGAAATATGGATTGCTTTTCGGACTTGACCGAAGTATGTTATATGCAAATGTTTGTTTGTGAACTGAAGTACAGGTATATTCTATTGAATATATGTTCTTGTTTCTACAGAAACTTTAGTTGTAAATTAATTTCCATATATGTAGGTTTTTGTACAGGTCTGAGTATGTAAGTGCTAGTTGCATATTAAAATATAACAACTACAACAAAAGTGAAAATTTTGCATGTACATAACAGAAGTCAGCATAATTCGTGATAACAACATTTTGTGTGGATTTATGTGGTTTGGTTTACGTGGTTTTAATTTAATTAACATTTTTTCTCCTTTTTATATATATTTTTTTTTCAAAATCATCTTTTTTTTTGTGACCAGGACAAAACCCTTGTTGGTAAGTGTTGTGTAAAATAAAAATGCTCAATAAGTATTTCTTTTTTTATTATATTGTGACTTTGCAGTAGCTGTTGTTTTATTTGTTTTACCCATTATTTGTATTATTACTACCCCTAACTCCGGATTTATTTAATATTTATTTTTATAATGAGGTTACCCATCAACACGCCATCAAAATATGTAAATAGAGATAGTAAAAAACGCAAAAAGAGAATTTTTGTTGATTTGTGTCGTACAAATATGGTTAAAACGTAAATAAGTTTGGTCAGTATTACACTCATACTTACATGCACTCAAATGCATATGCGTAACACAAGTGAGTATATGAAGTAAATTTACACTATTCAACAAAAATGTTTGAAAAGAAAATATACACAGCTCGTATAGTGCTTTATTGCTGCAGAAAATAAAAAAATTATGAAAAAAAAATAAAAATTTGTACCTATTGCCCACTTCGATTGCCGCAATAATCGAACAATAAACATTGGCGCATTTTTGGCATTTTTATTGCCGCATGAGCCTATTGAACCGATTGCTGTAGTTTCTTTTGGCCAAGCCTATCTATTTGATAATTTAAAAGGCAATCAGATCGTTATTTTACTCTCTTCTACTAAAGCTGGGTTCACACAATTGGCTCAAATACATCAATCAGATACAAATTTTATTGTGACAAATTAGCGCACAATAATAAAGTTGTCCTAATTAAAAATCCTGTATTCACACAGTTGTCTTATTTTATACAAAATTCAAAAATTGTCACAAGATGGTGGGAAACAAATATTATCCCAACGCTGTCATACGATTGTTCTAGTTTACGGCAACTCTATGAATCAGCTGTTGTAGTAAATTAAATTCATTATATATTTTTCTTTTGGTGTTTAAAATGGTACGTTCTTCGAAAAAAAAGAAAATAGCGTTCTCTTTATTTATATTGAGGTCATTTAGTGAGCAAATATATAAAAAGAAATACCAAAAAAAGGGAAAAGAAAAAGTGTGTGGGTCAGAGATTAGTTCACAAGAAGGGCCATTGATGGTGCATATGAAAAAACATTTCAATAAATTAAAAAAAATTAATTCACTAAAATATTTATTTATTTAAAATGGAATAAAATTACAAATTATATTTAATTCTCTAAAGTAAAGATGATTTGTTCCCCAAACAAAAAAGAATGGCATCGGCTTTGATTATCAGGTGTCCGCTTGATAAAAAAAAAGTAAAAATAATAAATAAAAATAAATGGTGGAAATTTGTGATGCAATTTACATATACATGTGGGTTTTTAATGAAACCATTGATTAACTTTTTAAATTCATTTATTTATAATATTTATTTTATTATATTATTTATTAATTATAAAGTTACAAACTTATTTACATATTTAATATGTATGTATGTCTGTGTTTACATATTTATTTATTATTTATTTACTGATAATATAATATTAAAGATTTTATTATTGACAAATTATTATAATGAAATTTGTCAGCTAGAGTTTTAGTGAACGTCTGCTCTGAGTTGTGTGTTGAGTAAGAACTAAAGCTAAGAAAATGTCCGTTCGCTATAATCCAACGAGTCCTATGTCAACAAAGTTGCACTAATCAGTACGTCCGTGTCAGTCACAAAATACAGTGTCGCATTATTTAGTAAGACCGTCCACTCCTAGTATTACGTCCGTTAATTCCCAATCCCACATACATAAATAATGAAAAAATGCATATTTCAAGGGATGACAGTTATAAATAGCGTATAAACACGTGTTTTTTCAGAAAGAAATCAATTAACAAATAAAAATAGGTCATTATTATAAGCATTGGTACATTATTGCCGATAAAGCTTTCATACGATTGTCGCACCAGGGTTGCATTTTATTGGGATAAATAAGCACAATAATATTCTGATTTGCCGTATGAGCCAATAAATTGTATAATCACACGATTGGCATATAACAAACACTAATTATTGGTGCATTACGACAATCGTGTAACCTTAAGGAGCCACAACTAGAACTTAACTTTTTGTTTATATGATGGTTATGATCGAATAAATAACGTGACTAGTTTAACCTTCACCAATACAAATATACAGTTTTTGGAGCAATTTCGTTACAGATAGAAAAAATATGCCCTTAATGCAGTATTTTTCGCATTTCTAGGGGTATAGAAATATATTATTTTGTTCTTAATAGCAACAAGAAAAAAATAAGTTTAGAAGTATAAAATCTAGAAATTTAGATGACCTGTAAATGTTGTCATTAATGAATATCACAAGTCGAGGGAATGTACAAAGGACAAAGTATTTTATTTATTTTTATATTACTTATTTAATAGATAGATATATAGAAGATATACAATAAAATAAATTCTGATTAATAAAAAATTCATGGTACGTAATATATATCTAAATTTGGCATAACATTTTGTTGTGAGCCAGATTGGCATTTTAATATTTAGATTTACTCATTAAATTTAATTTGAATAAATAGAAGAAAAATTAATAAAATTATTACAAAATATAATAGAAATATTAACAATATGAATAATTTGATAGAAAATTCATTTAGAATTAATTTAGGGTAATTTAAACAAGTTTACATATTAGTACAGGGAAGAGTTTTCACCAAAGCAACTTCTACTAATTTCATTGTATATGGAACAAACACCTATAAAGTGGTAAGTGTTCTCAACCTCACATAAATTACAGATTTTGCGTAAAGTTGTTAAGCTTTTGCTAAAAGATCTGCCGTTTAAATTCAACATGTCACCTCGTGCTTTTATAAGTAGACAAGTCATTCTCGATGATAAATTTGAGGCAAGTAATGGAATGTCGTAGTTCAATTGCGAATATATATCATTTTGTAATGAGTTTTTAGCACTTGTTATGTACTCTTCACGTTCCTTTAACTTTAATAGGTTTGTAATTACTTTCCAATGCAAACACAGAGGGCTAGTGCTATCAAGAAGAGCAAATTGTAATCTTTGACGTAAATTACACAACTTCTTTGCCCAGTATACTTTCCTTAATATAACGGCATCAGCTTAAATTCGAGTTAATCTACGTTGATTTATTTTTAAAACTTTGCTAATGTATATTGCGACCAGGCGCCTTGTCTTGCCAAAATCAGTAATATTCATCAGTTTTTCTATGTATTTGAAAGCAGGCATAATGAGTCGACATCAGTGAATTGATATGAGCCGACAGCAGCAAGTGTACAGTTTGGTCACACATTGCTACCTAATGGATCTTGTTGCCAAAATAGAAACATTTTACTTCTTGGTTATCAAAATATGCTTCCGAAGATCATTTTCAGTCTCAATACATTTAAAAGCAGACATACTGAATTAACTTCGATAAATCAATTCGCATAGACCGTCGCATCATTTCTAAAAAAAATGGACTTATGGTGACTTATGCGTAAATACCTGTCATGAAAATATTCTAAAAAAACAGATTCAGTGTCAATCAATAGAGAAACATACGTAATATATTGTTACGCTTTATCCTTTTCAAAACGTTTGAGTTCTTTTTGATTGCGTTAAAATAATATAAACACCACCTTGTTGTTTCACAGTTTTTTTTTTATTTATCTTGCACTTAATATATGTTTATACAACACTTTTATTTACGCCTAAGCACAACTTTACTATATGAGTTAAAAACCATAACTATATGGACGTAGGAAAAGCAGCCTCTTTATATACCTAATTGACTTAAGTTTGGAAAGTTCCGAAAATGTATTATACAATCTCATATCCTCTATTTTATTTCCATTATTTTTAAACATGTAAGATTTTCTTACCCAAAGATGGTCGAATTGGCAGTGCCGTCAAATACACAAACCACTATGGCAATGCCGTCAAGTACTCAAATCAGTATGTCAATGCCGTCATATACACAAATAGACACAGCATTACCAGCATAACACATTCAGAACCTTGATACAACCAATAGACTAAAATCCCTCAATACAGTCCCTGATGTGGTATATTTTTTTTAAGGAATAACAATATGTTCCCATAACATTCTATCAAGGAACACGGAGACTTATCTCAGTCAATTGACTTATTGAAAGGGACCTACAGTTTAACGCTTGCTCCAAACGGCAAATGCATTAAAGAAATTTTCAATAGTAGTATACTTATGACCAGTTTCTAGTTAATGTTATGAGGTGATACCGCAGTTAAAAAAAAAAAAACTTTTTTTTTAGATGATCTGGCCTGGTATTGAACCGAGGAACTTCTGTTTGGTAGGCGGGTGTCTTACCTACCATACCAGAGAGACACATACATATTTCATGCTAATTGATCAGCAGTTCTATTTACTACAAGGAAAATTGCTTCTACATCTCGACTGGAATCAAGCAGCACGAAATCATAAACAGCGTCTATTGCACCGAACCACCACAAAAGATGGGAAATGATACCTATACATAATTACGAAGCAAAGAAAGTAGCGGCTGGCTCCAGAAGATCTACCAAAGACGAGAATTAAGCCTGATCTTCACACAAAGAAGACCTCCATTTGTATTTGATGTCGCTGTAAAGTGCTCGAAATGATCAACAAGGACTTCAACTAGACTATGCAATAGGTTATTCGACTGAAAATGCTTCATCGACTAGGCCAAACTATACACATTCTACTGACCATGTACCGACGGATTACTAGTTTTTCCATGCTGCACCGCCTAAAGGACACTATCTTCGAGTTAAAAACTGGCCCAACAGCTTCTTTATTACCAGTAAAAGCGATTTTCAGAGGAATTACATCGGTCAAGAGGTGCTTGCAAATGGCAAAGAAGAATACATAATTAATTAATTAGTATTATAAAGGGTGGTCCAACCATAATACACGTTGTTAATTGTGAGTCACACTTTAACGTCGAGTTTTTTGCCAAACTTAATTTTACATTTCTTTGTTTCAGTGTTTAGTTTGGTGGTATACAATTAAGCAGCGCGTTAAGATTGTTGAAGTGGTTTACGTAAATGGGCGTTCAAATCAAAATACCTTTAGTGCACTTCCTGATTTTTTTATCAGCATAATCTACGAAATGTGTTAACCTGGTCTGTAAAAAATAGGGAAACACCTGTGCATGCTCAGTTCGTTCTGCGAAAAACATTGCTGTTGTTCGCGATAGTGTGGCAGAAGAGACGTCAACCACGACTCGTTTTCGTGCCCAACAACTGAACATCCACGAACATTACTGATGCGAATTTTGAATAAAGATTTGAATTTACACGCTTACAAAGTTCAATTTACACAAGAGCTGAAGACTACTGACCATTTCGAGCGTCGTCAATACGCCGAATGGTTAGTTAAGCAGACAGAACTGAAGGGCGACTTTTCAAAGAAAATCATCTTCAGAGACGAGGCAAACTTTGACCCCAGTGGATTCGTTAACAAGCAGAATTACCGAACTTGGGCAAATGAGTATTCACGAGTGATTTTTGAAAAGCCGATGCATCTAGTAGTTATATTCTGGCTACGTCATCGGGCCGTACTTCTTCGAAAATGATTTCGGCTAAGCAGTTACCGTGAATGGTGTTCGATATCGCGAGATGATAACGAACATTCCACACACAGAAATTCAATGGTCGTGTTATCTCATGTCGTGCCGATGTTAATTGACCGCCACGATCATGTTATTTTACACGGTTGGACTTCGTTCTTTGGGGATATTGAAAAGAAAAATGTACATCAATAAGCCAAGAATAATTCAAGAGCTAAATGATGAGATAATTCGGTACTTTAATGATATTGAACTTAATTATGTCTCAGAGTCACTGCAAATATGACCGACGGATAAAGGTATGCAACCGAAGCCTTGGCGGGCATTTACCCAATATTTTGTTTCAGACATAATTGTCGTAGATCCTAATATCATAATAAAAAATATTAAGAAAATTATCTGAAAACTTTTTGCTTTATTAACAATTAATATCGAGTGTTTTGATTGGAACACGCTTTAGATATTTTTTTTTAAATAATAATTAAGTCTTTGATAAAAACGCTGGAACCTATTCTTCCCAACTCAAAAAATTTGAAAAGTTTACTAAAACATGATTCCAGAACTTGTAGGAATTTGTAAATCGACTATAAAGCGCATATACAGTGATCGGACAGGTTTTTAGCATTGATAAGTCATTTAAACGTTACAAATGTATTAAATATATAGAATTTTCGGGATCTAATATTCTCAAATTCTATCAAACTAACGATCTCAAGCACACATCAGGTATCACAAACCTTAAGTTGATACGTAATTGTTTCGAACATATAGAAACACCTGCGACGTGTTCAGGACCTTATGTTATTGATCGTCTTTTGGTGGAATTGGCTAGGGGATCTCAACAAAACAAGATCGGCACCCTTGTTCGGCTTAATGTGACATTGTTAGAAATATTGAACTCCATAGAGACGTAAGTAGCAATAAATACTTTTGTTACCATTTATTTTTCCTTTATTCTCAGAACTTAATCAGCAAAATATCTGGTGAACAGTGTTTTTTAATACAAACTATTTTTATAGTGTGATTTTATTTATGTGTAGGTTGATGTGTATATGGTACACTACCACACATACCCCTACTGATCGTATACACTCTTATTTAATATTATTGTATTTATCTAAAAATACAATATATGTAAATTGCATGTATTTGTATATATTTGTATGTATTAGGTTTTTTTTTTTTGAAATTTATTATTATTATTGTTGTTGTGCGGGTTGTTGCATTCAATGTTGAAAATACATTAAGTTTACATTAGAGTACTTTCATGTTTATGTGGTTTACGTTGATAATTAATGCAAAAATACATTTTTGTGATTGTCTACTTAAAAAAAAATCAGAAACAATGCAAATACTAATACGCACGTGTATGTCCTTGCTCATCCACTTAACCGCATACATACGTATATACATACACGCAAATGCCATTGTATACATGTGTTTGTGTGCAACTTATGCAAATTATTGTCATTTACAGTTTTACATAACTTTTTGGTTGCAAATTTGCTTTTTTTCTCTCTCAGTTTATTTTTATTTTAAATAATTTTTGTATTTTTTCTGATTATTTTATAGATTTCGTTAGAATAATTTTATAAAATATTTAAGCACAACAACTAAAACAAGTATTTAAAATTCAATAGATATACAAACACAAAACTCATCAGCATTAATAGAAAATTATGTGGCATTTACAATAGATTTGATGGCAAATATCAAATGCATTTATTTGTAAAATTAAATCTAATAAATATTTGAAATTGCTGGGGGAGTTAAAGTTAAGTTTAAGTAAAAGAAAAAGTAAATAAATAAATATGATTTTAGGGAATTATTGAAGTAAAAAATGTGTGTAAAATAAATTTGATCACAATTTGCTTAAGCTTATCTATCAGTCATAAAGCTCACAAGGATGAATGAAATATCTGGGGGTCATTCTTGATAGGACACTCATATGAAATAAACAAAAATGTCTAATATTATCAGTACCACAATTACACTTATCAGCGTCTTTAGACGACTAATTCTGATATACGGTTGTGGCCTAGAATAAAAATCCTATGTTCTATGCTTGACCTTTGAGCCTTACTATGAGGATATTGTATGGTGGATGTCGTTGAAAAGAGTAGCGTGCTGAGAATGTGCTCGAGAGCACGCCCACGGCCCTGACCGCCTGATATTGCGGCGAAACATATGACCTATGCTGCCATGCTAAGGGTAAGGGAATCCGTTCTTAGAATCACTCACTATGCGTGACATGCAGCTGGATAGAATCCCGAATGGAACAGACTATTGCATTCCATCTCCAATGCCAATAGCTTAGTATAAGATTTTAATCCCGAGTAGGGAGACATGACGAGTTTATGATTTTTTACTGATGGTTCATAGACTGCATAAGCATTGCAGCGTCTTTCAGGGTATGCTATATACTGATAGTCAGGCTGCTATCAAATCAGTGAACAAACAACATCATATTTTTTCATCGTATTAAAGATGGACAATGGACGAAAAGCATTAATCGAATGCTTGTCGAGGCGTATGGTGACAATCCTCTAAATGGACAACTATCAACTTCGGCTGCAAAATCAGATCGATTCGGCAGGAAGACAATGCTGTGTACGACCACAATGGGCCACAAGACACAGCAAGGTAATTATGCAACATGACAATGCACCTGCACACAACGCAAAACCGGTTCAGGTGACAATCAAAACATTAGGCCGCGAGCTGCTACACCACCCGTCGTATTCACTAGACTTGGCTCCTTCAGACTACTATTTACTTTCATCGATTAGACATTCATTAGCTGAGCGACACTTCAATTCCTACGAGGAAGTCGAAAATTGGGTGACTAATTGGTTAGCTTCAAAAGACAAACAGTATTATTTCCGTGGATCCAATATTTTGAATAAAATATTTTGTACTTTCCCATTAAAAAATAGTTTTTTATTTTCATAAAACATGATAACTGATTTTGTTCAAAGCTTCAACTTGGTAAGCTTCATATAAAACCGATCTTAATTAACCGTAGCGGTCTGGTCAGACCAAATTGATTTTAAAGTCTTGTCGAATACGGTTTTTTTAAAATCTTAATTTTTTTGAATACCGAATAAACCGGTTGATTTAACACGAATAACCGGTTAATTTTAATACGTATAGTTTTTTTACGTTTGTGTATTTTTTTTACTGTAAATATGCGCATCGTTTAACTATTTGTATAAATTTAGTTATTATTTTTGTAATGGGTAGGCAAATTTAATGTAAGGAAGTAAATTGGCTTAAAATCGCATTTTTTTTGCAAATATCCACCTCTATCAAGTCGGCAGAGATCCGCTTTTTTCACGAAACTTTTAACCACATTTTGCAACAAAGCTTACCTTATCTCGTCAATACAGCGCCGAATTTCATCTTTCTGAGTGTCAGTTATTTGTGGTTTGTTTACGTAACCCGGTCTTTTAAATGGCCCCAGAGAAAATTCTCCAGCGGCGTTAAATCACAAGAACGAGGCTGCCAATTGACATTGGCAAATCGAGAAATTACGCGACCGGGAAATTTCTCATGCAATAACTGAATGTTTCGCTGGCTGTGTAGCTAGTAGCGACGTAATGCTGTAACCAAAGGTCACCGATTTCAATATTAGCCAATAGTGGACACAAAAATTTGGTAATCATGATTTGGTAGCGCAGAGAATTCACGGTGACGGCGTTTCTTTGCTCATTTTCGAAAAAATACGGACCGATGATGCCGCCTAACCACAAACAGAACCACACGGTCACTTTCTTTGGATGTAAAGGTTTTTCGAGAACTGTTTGTGGATTTTGTAAGCCCCATATGCGACAATTTTTTTTTACATAACCGACTAATTGAGAATGGACCTCATCACAAAAGATGATTTTGTCGAAAAATGAGTTGTTTTCGAACAGTAAATTATCACAATTAACACTCTTGGTTCAAGAATGTAGCGTTCCATAGTTAAAATTTCCCAATTTTTTACTAATTAAGTGTCAGAAGCTGACAGCACGATTTTTGACATTTCATACTTTGACAGCCAGTTTACTTCCTTCCTAACCTCAAATTTGCTCGCTTTGTATATATGACAACATGAACATCTCACAAAGAACGTGAAACTAAGGTAGATCGAAAAAGATATACACACTTGAGCAGCAATAACTTTCTTTTCTATAAATAAATATTGATTTTTTATAGGGTGAATTATCAACGAAAATCATTGAAAGTGACCCACAAACGCCGGCTCCGAACGGCAGATATAATAGTTAGTGAAGTTTTTTACAACATAAATAAACATAACCAGTCGCTAGTAATGTTGTGAGGTGATGTCGCTGTTGAAAATTATAAGGCGTTGTGGCCTGGGACTGAACCGATGACTTTTTGGTTGGTATGAATTTACATACAGTGCTGTTCGAAACCTTAGTAACTTTTCTTGTCAAGGCAATTAAGGACTCGTACATTAAAAATAGATTTATTCAAAGTATTTAATTCTTGTTATCTTAGGCTCTTAAATTATAACTATAATAACAAACCTTTAATTCCGTTCTCTACCAAGTAATACAGCAACAAAAACGAAATTGGGTCTTTAAGTAGCTGTTCGAAACTTAAGCAACTTTCTGTACCTTGTGTAATAATCTTTATTTTTGTGGCCTCCACACACCGTTTTGATTGGTAGTTTTTAAGAGATTTGTTAGACTTATTGTTAGTATTGATTACCACTTTAATTTTAAGCTCTTCGTCAGCTTCTGCTTATTTTTAAAACGACGTGATCCAGCTCTGCGCTTCAAGAATTAAAAAAAATTGTATTTAAATAAAAGAACCGGTTAGCCGGTTATTTGAATAATTATTAACCGAAAACCAGTTTTTTAAAATTGCTACTTTTTGAATTATTCGAAAGCCAGTTTTTGAAAAAAGTAGAATAATTGATCTCCCTAGTGGATAGGAATGTGATGCAAAAAAACGACTTATCGTAACGTAGAGTCCGAGAAGTAAACCAAGGGGAAAGAGTTGTTTCAGATTTAATTCAAAAATACTTCGGCTCTGAAAGAACTATGTATTGCGATAATTTCTTCACAACTTTAGCACTGACTAAAAATTTGATAGAAAACTGTCTATCTCTTGTTGTCATCGTTCATTCGAACAAAGCATTTGTAGCAGCGTCATTCAAAAATTCATATTAACATCCGTTGTATGAAACATTATTTGGTTATAATGATGATAAATATGATTTGTGTTCATATGTACCGAAAAATAATAAATGTGTTATTTTGTTGTCGATAGAATATTAAAGAGACAAACTAAATATATGCAAATAAAACAGAAGATGATGAACCTGGTAGAGCAACAAGACTAAATCTAGCCAAAAAGCCAAACCGAATCTTGAATTATTATCAACACAAAGCAGGCGTTAATACAATGGATCAGATGGTATCGTATTACAGTAGTAAACGAGGCACAAATCGTTGGCCACTGATTGATTCAATTTTATAGTTATATGTTAATACACGGAACATTCACAAATAAAGTCCAACCGATTCTGGTGAAATTTTATAACTATAAATAATGCCTATAAGCAAAATCCCGACAAAAGTCTTCCTGTGGTTTGGCGCGACCAATAAGGTGTACTTAGCGGTATGAAGTCTACTAGTAATCATAGGCTTAAACTCGTCACTCGTTTCACTCCTATTAATCTCACAGTGAATTTCAAGGTGATTTTATATTTAAAAAATTAAAGCAACCTCTGAAAAGACAGATATTTGCCACAATTGTTACGATAAAGACTGCAGAAAACACTAAAGACTTTAATAATAAGTTCTGATCAAAGTGTATTTATGATTTTCTCTTATGAGTTTTAAATTTTAATTTTAATTTTAATTTTTTTTTAAAATGTCGGTCTTATAAGGTTGTTAGCTATTAAATATCTGTCATCTGAAATGTTAGGCTATTTAGTGAAACGTTTTCAATTTACGAATATGGATCATTTAGCAACCGAAGAACGCATAAAAATTCATAAAATTTACTACAAAAATGGTAATTCGAAAATTTTCTTAAGTGATGTCAACAAGCAAAATCGTTACATATGGGTCTTGGAAAGTGATTTTTGAAAAACTATTTCATTTGAAAAAAGTGACTGTTTAATGCGCATTATGGTCTGGAGATGTTATTGGATCGTATTTTTGCAAAAATGACGCTATAAGAACAGTTGCCGTCAATTCAGAACACTATGTCCAAAAGCGGTCATTTAAATTACACTTTTTTTCGTACATAATGAACAAGTTCAACCATTGTAATGCAGTAAAAGTTTGATCGAAATCTTAGGTTTATGAGTGTTTTATTTAACTTTACTTTTGAAAATTAAATAAAAAGAATTAAAGCCTCACCTTGTACCCAGCCAATATTAAATTTTTTTATCGTTAAAAAAAAGAGGCAAATATCAGGTGCGAATTCAGCTGGGTAACAAAATATCATCACATATAAATAACTTCATTAGTCCTCTCTGAAAAAAGTCATTTATTTCACTTAACATTTTATGTGTTTTTTATTTCTTAATTTTTTTTTTCTTCCTTTTTGGCCTAAAACGCAACAGTTTGCTTGCTTCTATTTTTATTTATTTTTATTTTTTTGTGTTATTTTTTGCTATAAAAGACAATATTTTATTTAACATTTTGGATAATTGTTTTAAACCGTTTTCTACGTGTATTTTTCTTTGCTTTCCTTTTACTTGTTTTATTCCCTTTTTTCCCGTTTTTGGCCTTAATTTACTTGTTACATTAAATGTAAAGCCCTAATTTTATTTATGTACTAAAAGCATTCATTCAGTTCCAGTTACAGGCACACATTTGTATTAACAAACACACTTAAAGACTTCCTTCTTTTACTAAACAAAAAAAAAAATACATTAAAAGACACATAAATGTGTTGGTTGTTGGTATACCATATCCCTGTTAATGTGAAATGGGCGAATGCGTACGTTTATTTACCAGCAGCATCAGCAGTGGTAAAATGGTAAAATTTTATTATTTGTTTCTACTTCATTTCAAATTACTTGAGTCCTTTTTCTGTAGGCCTTTTTTCTTTTTCTTCTCTCATTTATACTGTTTGTCTTTAATTTTAGTGTGCGTGTGTATTTGTCTTTAAAACTCTAGCATACTTATACTCATGTTAACTAAGATTTACATTGAAGCCTCTTCTTACATAAACCGTACAGACAGTTTGCTCAAAAAGTTCGAACTAAAGTATATCTCTTTAGCGAAGTAAAAAGTTTTTAAAAAATACAGACTTATGGAGTTGCTATACTACTTCCAAAGGATTTTTTGACTCGATAGACTTGTGTTATGCTTATTTGTCTTTTTTTAATGTCTACACAGTTTGTTATGAAACCGCTTACTTCTAAAGAACTATCGCAGAAGTACCACCACTAAGAAACAATTTAACGACATCAGTGATCATCAGTTATAATAATGATCTGCTAAAAAAGGGGTGATGAAAGACTTTTTCTCAGAAAATAAAACATAAAAAGAGCGGGGTAAGCGTAAAAACCATAAAACACCCGCTCATTGATTGTATTCATTATTATTATTCATTATCATCATACCGACCAGCCACTATTGCAGGACACTGCGACCTATAATCTACAGTTTGGTCAACATATCTGCTGCCTTTCTAATGAACAGCAGATCTGAAACCACAATTGTGGATATGTCACCAAGTGAGACTCTGTGTCCATCTATGAATTTCCAACTAAACCAATTAAGAGCCTCACATACACACAATATGTGTTAGGCTGTCTCTGATGCCTGTGAGCATAGTCTTCAAACATCCACATCTGTGACCGCCTTCTTCTTCAGATAAGCTCTTTGTCTATCAATAATACTCCGTTAGGAATTTTAAGTCCGGCCTTCCATAATTGAAAACCTCAGAGCAACACCCAAATTGCGGATTAATCGAAACATCTGGGAATTTCACAATCTTTGATTAGATTAAATTTGGTAGTAGATGGTGCTTCATAGCAAAGTTCATTGATTGTAAATGCTAATAGAATTTTAGTCAAAATTTGGTCTTGTTTATAGAACCGGAATAGATCCATTAAACAATAGCGATTTGCAACAATTGAAACTGCATCTTTGAAAGATATAAACTGTTTACCAATTGTGGATCCATGTGTTATCTGTTAAGTTCAATAGAAAAATAATGATGGAAAAAAAACGTTCAAGTCCAAAAAGAGTACGATCATAGAAAAAAGGTGTATTTCATACTTTTACACGTTGAAGACTGCATCAGAAAATCGTATTTCTCACATAGGACCGGCGAACGGACTACAGTACATAAATTGAATTTAAATCATGCCCACCGGTGGTGCACAAGCGGTCCCCAAGTAAAACATGTCGTTTGCCCACCCATGAGCACGCACGTGCGCAGTGACCCACCGGTGAGTATGCGGTCTTTAACGTGTTTAGGTTCCATCGCTTAGAAAACGGGGTAGACGTAGAAACGTAAAATTACGGAAAAGGAAAAGTAAGTAGAAAAAATAATTATAAAAATGAATAAAATGAAAAAGATCAGGTCAAAAAACAGTACAGTTATTAACAAAACACATTTTTCACATTTTAAGGCTATGTCGACGTGGTCGTATGTCCAAAAATTATCGTAGAATTACGCATAAATTATACTTAAATCAAATACAAAAAACAATTAGCCGTTATCGTCTCATCACTTACCAGTTGTATTTTTACAACTAACGCACATATGATCAATCACGACCTCAGCGAAGGTACATTTTAACACTTGAAATGCAGTTTAATTTCTTCAAGAGGGTATGGCCCAGTTTGTGCAGATTAAAATCAAAGGTCTGTTATCTTTTAATAAAAGACAATTATATGAAAAAGTCACATTGGCGAATTCACAAGCTAACTTGTTAATATGTAAAACAAATTTAGGACCTAAAGTTAGTCATAGTAATCTGGTGCTCAATGTCTATACTGAAAAAATTGATATTACATACATATGTATGTATATAATGGGTGTCCAAAATTGATGCATTATTTTAAATTTGCTGCCACTTTTTTCTACTTGTAATTTTTGTGTTTTTACTATCTTATAAAACATTTTTTGAATATGGCAAAAGTTTTCAAGATGTAATCGGGAAATTTGGAACAAAATTCAGCAGAGAAAGCCATCAAGCTGATGGTCGAGAATATAGCAGCTGTGAGCAGAAGTGTTGAAGACGATCCGAAAACATTTATTCGTCCACATTATTCAACATTTTGCATCTTGCTCCTTATTTAAGGGCTTATAAGTTCCAGCTTACCCAAGAATTAAGACCAACTGACTGCACATTACGTCGACAAATCGTATCTTGGGTCATCGAAGAATAAGAAGAAAATGAGAATTTTTTTTAACAAAATAATCTTTACCGATGAAGCCCATTTCCAGTCTAATGGGTATGTCAACAAGCAGAATTTCCGCAGAGTTATCTTAGAGCAACCATTACATCCACAAAAAGTTACGGTTTGGTGTGGTTTGGGATCCGGAGGAATTATCGCATCATATTTTTTTGATGGATTTTTTTTTATGGTTAAGGAAATCGCTATAGGGAATTTATGTGAAGCTTTTTGTGCCAAAGAATTGATGATTTAGACGCAGAGAATATGTGGTTTTGAAAGAATGGTGCCACTTGTTACACAGCAAGAAAAACAATGGACGCTTTGAAAGAAAAGTTCCAAAATCGCATTATTTCTCGTAGAGGAGGAGTAAATTTGCCACCAAGATCGTACGATTTAACACCTTTAGATTATTTTATTATTATTTATTGAAATCGTAAGTGTACAGCAATAATCCCACAACAGTTCAAGACCTTAAAACCAACATTATCGAGTAGATATCAACCATTAACAACAGTTTCCTAAAAAATGTGATTGATAATTTTGGTAGAAGATTAAAATCCTGCCGTGACAATAGGGGGTCACTTGACTGACATAATTTTTCAATTTTTCATTTCTAACCGGAACCTATTTGTAATAAACTGAATTAGGAATATTTGATATGATATGACATCCCAAGTAGGAATAGGGGACTTCCCTCAATCAGCTTGATGTCGGCTCTGAATAGCAGATGAATTAGTTAAATAAGTTTCTCATAGCCTAACTACTAATAACCAGTCGCTATAGCAATGTTATGAGGTGATACCACTGTTGAAAATCGTTAAATAGTCTGGCTTGGAGTTGAACCAAGAACCTCTTGGTTGGTATTATCTATAGATTTATAAGTCAATAATATTCACTCATAAGAACTTGGCTCAGAAAACAGAGATATTGTGCACAGTCGCTGAGTCTAAAACGTATGAAATTTTTGAAACTTATAAAGGCTAGAAATTTGTAGGTCTTTCAATTCGGCAAAACAAAAAAGAGGAATAAAAAAGGTCTTGTCTTGGCTACGGTTAGTAAGAATGTAAAATAATTCTTAAGTTTTTACAATCGTCAAAACAAAAATCAAAAATGATAAGATAAATGCAGAGACTCTTGATGTCAGATATGGTAACTACTGCTAATACGACTGTAAACGAATTCTAATGTTTTAACACTATCGATCGTCGAATGAAGATATACATAGATAGATAGATATACATCTATCAATGGTAATCGAATTTTTAAAATTGTCTTATTACTCCATTTTTTCTGATAACTGCCATAAAAAAATTATATTACAAAAATGGCATGGCAGATTGAGTAATTAAATTTTGGGATATTATGTTAATATCGGGTGTTTTTTCACAGGTTCATGACTTTGAGTTGCCAACACTGTTTTATTTGGCAACCGATTTAACAGCTGGCTAGCTGGATAGACTTACACCAGAGCAACCCTTGCCATTTATTGATATTTTTCATCAAAATAATAGATCTGTACGTCAAAGACTTTTTGTTTTCTTTAATGCTCTGATGAGGCCCACAAGCTTTTGTCGAAACACTATTACATCCACAGAAAATGACTGTTTGGTGCGCTTTATGAGCTGGCGGAGTCATTGGCTCATACGTCTTCAAAAGCGATGATGGTCAGAATGTTACTGTCGATGGTGAACGGTATAGGGTTATAAGTAGAATTTTTTTTTTGTACCTCAATTAACCGGCATTAATCATGCTGACATGTGCTTCCAACAGAACAGCGCCATATGCCACACAGTGGGCCCCACAATAGATTTACTCATAGACACTTTAGATGAAAGAGTAATTTCATGTAATGAACCAATTTATTGGCCATCAAGATCGTGGGATTTAACATCCTTGGATTATTTTCGTTTGTCTACGTCGGCTTACCACAGACAGTTGAACAATTAGTAATCTATATTCGAATAGTTATTGGCGAAATACGGCCGCATATGGTGCAACAAATTTTTGAAAATTGTTGTTTCAGATTGCACCTTGTACGCGAATACCGTGGCGACCACATGGATGAAATCATATTTAAGCCTTAACGTCATGAAATTTTCTTTCCAACAAAGCCCATTTAAGTGATGCTAAAATATATTCCATTGTTTTATTATGATTGAAACATGTGTAACTGTAAACAAAACACCCGATATAAGCCTTTTGTCATATTTATCAATATGTTAATTTAGGTACTGACTAATTATTCTTGATCTTAGAAGTGAAGAATAGAGCTGCCTTACAATAAACTTTTTTCTAAAAGTTATTTTAAGTAGAGTTAGACAAACATTAAGCCAAGGAATAGTAGAAAACAAACTGCTTCTTCCCTGTGTTAGCTGTCAATAACAACAGGTTCCTTGGCAACTACATACTATCCAACCTTGGTGAGTTATCTGAGTTTAGAGGATTAAGTGTCAAATATTGTATTTCTCTTCATTAATGTGTTTGTGTGTTAAATTTGTTATCTGTGCATAAAGTTTTAGAATCGTATGAACATTTTCTTTTACAATTTTCTAAGAACAAAGTGAAATCTAATTGTTGAAGGTAGTACTCCTCCTCTAGAGATGGCAACTTTAGCAACGATCAACAGAAGTTATGTTCAAATGATTTCAAAAAGAAAAAGACTATTTTGTTAATTTTGATGTAAGCAAATCTTTTAAAATCTGGTTGGCTGTCAAATGTCCAATTATCTTTTAAAGGTCAATTTAGAAACTTTAGAGTTGATTTCCATTTTAAGGTTGATAATGCTTATCATTAGCAAACTCACTAAAGATATTAAATGACACATTGCTTTGGTAAGAATTAGACAATTTAAAAACAATGTTTTTTTTACATCTTTCTCTCGTTTGTCCATAATGTACAAAGAGATAATTGCCATGGATCAACTACGATATCATTATCTACTCGTATATGCCTTCCTTTTTAAATTTGTTTATTAATTATTGACGTTATGCTTTTTTAACACCTTCGTTAAAAAATTCTAAATTACTTTTTTTACTCAGTGTAGATTCACTGTACATCAATATAATCATTCCAAATATATCTTTTGTTCATTGTATAGCATACAACCGTAGTCTAGGCAAGCCAATACTTTTGCTTTAATTTCTAACTTAACATTCTTGTTTCAGTTAAGTAAAGTTTTTCTGTTTTTTTTTTTTTATTCTTTTTGCTTTCGGTCTATTGTCTTTAGAATAATGAATGAAGTTATTTCCTTGCGCCTTGTGTCACATAATTTAATTTCTACTTTAGGTATTCCATTGGTCTTGGATGCTTTTTTTCTTCTTCTTCTTTTTCTTTTACGTATTCTTAACTTTATTTCATTTACTTTTTCTTAATTTATTTCTACTTTTTTTACTACGCAGGTATGCTTTAAATAAGTAAATGAATGAGAATGTCTGCTCAAGGAATTCCATGCGAAATGAAATTCACAATCAGACGCATTTCTTAGAAAAAGTTTATGTTCTATTCCTTAAGAGTTAAACAAAAACAAAAAGAATTTGGCTAAATATTTGAATGTGCTTAGAATTTGTTTTTATTTTTTTTTTATACATATATTTGCCACATAGACCCTTATTTTAGTTTTGTTAGTAAATGGGTGAGTGGTAACCAACTTTAATGGTTTTTGTTTGCCTTTTTATTTTAGAGAAAGCCAGCAGATTTTAAAATATATTTAAAGAAGTCTATAACACTATGCCACAAATGGAAACAAATTTTCTGACTATGGATAATCACTATATTTTTTGATGCGCTAGGGTCGCCTTCAGAAATCATCAGCATCTCAGATTATACTAATGGATAAGTTTCTTTTTTTTAGAATTTTTTATAAAATGTGAGATTTTTAAGGAGGCTGCTTCATACATCTTATGATAACTGAAATAATTTATTCGATTTCATTAAGCCGTATGTTAAAAAATTTTAAATCACACCACCTTTAAGTAATTCTAATATAATTTTTTGATATAACCCGTGTTTTTAGAGCTATTGAGAAACAACTCATAGAAAAAATTTTTTTTAGAGAAATTATAATATTTTTTATCTCTAAAAATTCAGAAAAAATAGAAGCATCAAATATTTACCAGATTCACTATTTATTCATAAAGTAGCATATAAGAGAAATAATATTAAACATAATTCGCTTGGTAAACATGTACATATTTTATTCCCAATAGAGTGAAAGTACATAGTTTTGAAAATAAATTTTTTTTTTTGTAATTGTATGTAATGGGTGACGTAAAAGCGATATTTTTTTTTTCAAAATTCATAAATATCACTCAAACGCTCAGTGAAGTTTTCGTCAATTAGAGCAAAAAATTTTTTCTTTTCAAAAATAGGTGCTTTTACTTTATTGGGAATGAAATATGAATTTATCAATCGATTTTCGTGAATTATAGTTTATTTTATTCCTATTATATGCAGGTTTATGTAAAAATAGTGAAACTGGTATTTTTTCCGATTTTTTAGAAATTAAAAATATCATAATTAAAAAAAAATTATGATTTGTTTCTCTATAACTCTAAAAATACGGGTTATAAAGGGTCCGCCAAATAATTTTTTTTAATGCTATAAAAAAACCTACTGACTATTTTCTAAAATTTCTTTTTTTACTTGAAGGTACAATCCTTCCGGTTAATAATGGAAAATAATTTCATTCAAATGGCAGCCTCGGCTGGCCATGCAGTAGCCTACATGACCGGTCCAATTTTTAAGCACATTATCGATTGTGTGCAGCTGTATTTCACCAATGGCTTCATGAATATTGTCCTTTAAAGCGTCAATTGTCTCTGGTTTGTTGGCGTAAAACTTATCTTTGATGGCACCCCACAAATAATAGTCCAACGGTGTCAAATCGCAGCTCCGAGTTGGCCAAACGACATCACCTCTGTGGCTGATAATGCGATCTTCAAAAACAGAGCGCAAAACATCGAGTGAAGCTTCGGCTGTGTGGCACGTAGCGCCATCCTGTTGAAACCAAATGTTGCTAATATCCTCCTCTTCAATTTTTGTAAACAAAAATTCCTTCAACATGGCCCGATAACGATCGCCATTGACTGTAACGGCCACTCCTTGCTCATTTTCAAAGAAAAATGGCCCAATTATTCTTCTGGACCAAAATCCGTACGATGATTTTTTTTGGCAAAATCGGCATCTTCTGTAAGTCGATCGCAGGCCCACTTAGCGAAGCGTATACATAACCATATTCGTTCAGCAGAAGGATAAAACTAATTATCTGTCAAATCAGACATGAGCTGAGTGTTACCATTCACGAGATAAGCACTAGTTGAAAAAAAAACGTTAGATGGCGGACCCTTTATTAAAAAATTAGAATGACTTAAAGCTGGTATGATTTGAAAATTTTTAATATATGGCTTAACGAAAGCGATCATAAGAGGCATGAAGTAGCCTCTTCAAAAATCTCACATTTTAGAAAAAAAATTCTAAAAAGAAAATATCTATAGAATCTGAAATGCTGATGATTTTTGAAATTAGTGAATCAAAAAAATATATTAAATATCAAAGGTATTTTTCCTTGTAGCATAGTGTAATAAGGTGTCTTACCTAGTAAAAGTACTGTATTGCAATTATGATAAAATATATTTTGAGGTATTATTTCTAAAAAAAAAAAAAAAAATATTTCAAGATTTTTACAAAATGGTTAGAGAGGCATTTGCAAAAAACAATTAAAATTTAATGCGGTGTCTTTAATTAATTAATGTTGACTGTAATAATTTAAAATTATTGTTTCAATAATAATTTATAATTATTGTTTCAATAATAATTTAAAATTATTGCTTCAATAATTTTAATTTATAACTTTTGTGTACTTTGGTGGAAGGTTGGGTTTGTAGTAATAGATTACTTTACTGCTTTGTTTAATTTCACTTTTGTAGCTCACCTTACTGTGAGCCGTTGAAATTTATGAGATTTGTTTTGAAGTTTAAAAGGCAGAAAACTTAAAGTCTAACATCCAATTTTGAATTGATATAACCATGAATTAACAATTTAGCACCAAACAAACAATTTAGCATCAAACAATTTTGCACATTAAATTTAATGAGTAAGTTTTACCTTAAGTTTGAATACATCTATCCACACATAGAACTATCGGTTAACAATTTCTTTCGCAGCAGTAAAATTCGATAATTAATTTCTATAAAGATAATATTCTTTTGGTAAAGGGTTCATATTTCAGACCAATATCAGTTCACATTTTGGTCTTGTGGTTTTTATCAAATTTGCTGATAAACAGGAAAACCAGGCATGTGCAATCGCATGTTTTTTATCATGCAACCAACCATGAATTTTGACATCCATTTGTTAGTGCATTTTTTTTGCATATTTCAGTTTTGAGGGCATATTTTCGATATTTTTTCGTATTTAAAGTATCTTTACGCGGAAATCAAAAGTTTTGTGTTAAATTCTAACCACATCATACATTTTTTGAATTATTTTTCAATTGAAATTTATTGCGCTGTCTAGATCTCAATTAAGTTTATTACCGCTTACCAGAATCATAAACAATTTTTGGAAGAAAATCTGAACTAAAAGGTACGATTGAAAAGCGTTTAACATTCAAAATGTTTGTATGTCAATAATATTTACTAAAAATGCTGAAGATTAAATACGCAAATGCATAAAATATCAGCTTTATGGAATAAAATTTTATTTTCGTCACTCCTCTAGGGATCGTATTGGCTTTCCACAAAATATATATTGCTTTGCTTCAGTTTCTTTAATCAATTTGATATTTCAAGCTAAGTAGATAAATAATCCGTTGTAGCTTCCTCCATATGATATTTTTTGTGTGTGATCTTTACTTTAGCATTGTAATTTTTTCCCAGTAGGTGACGTGTTTTTCCTGATCATTCGTCTGATGTTTGTTATCATCGCCAGAGGGGGGGCTTTTTTCTTTATTTTTTAGATGGAGTTGTCTGGAGGGAAGTTGAAGCCTTGTTTTTTATTATTATTATTAAACATGCGAAACCACAATTAAATTTTTTCTTCGTCATGTCCTCTGCTGGGGCTCGAACCTGGGTAGTTTGTGATGTTATAAGTGCGCTCTAACCACTTCACCACGCCACCCCTATGGATTTTAATATATGGAACCAATGATGTAAAAAATGTCGCAAATTTTATTGTATATATTCTACATTGTCACAAAGACAATCAATTGCAGAGCTTCTTGACAACTCGTTAAAGATATTGGACATAAACTTAAATAAAAACTTGATTTTGATATTTGTTATAGCCTCTGCATTGTATACAGTAAAATCTGCCAAAGCCATAAAGGTGTTTTACCCTAAACTATCGGATGTTAGTAGCATTGTGTTGTTGTCTCAACACATTAAAATGGCAATATGTTAGATTAACTAAAAATATGTAAATACATAAAATTAACTTACTATTATTGATTCAAAATTTGAAAAGTAAATTAATAAAATTGCAAACCAATGGCCTAGTTGAGCAGTAAGCTTAGAAGTTATATACAACGCTTTATATTTAAAATTGAACTTAAGTGTTGCTGTTATTGCAACAAAAATACAAATACAAAAATTCTGACTTATTTTACCAAAAATTTTAAGTTCTGTAGTCAGATCTCCTTTAAAATTGAAGTGCAATGTAATAAAAGGTTGTATTGTTAATTTTCTATATCTTACTTTAAATATATTCAAATGATATTAAATTGTGGAAAAAACAAAGAACAAATTCTTGTATTTCTAGAGCATATTTTTAAGTTTTTAGCTAATATTTTTGGATTTCTACCGCATATTTTATGTGCATAAGATCATGTTTCTGGTTTCCCTGCTTCCATTGTGTATTTTGGAAAATACTATCCTTGGAAGTGACTGATGAGTAAGAGCTTTTTTCTGCGGTGTTGAAATTTTGCATAAATTACAACAATATCAACGGGGAAGAATTACCCACCAGCAGAGCATCAATGTCAAAAAGGAGAAAATCTAGCTTAACTTAAACTCTATGACGATCATCCACATGCTGCCCTGGTCGGGAATCCGCAAGATATGCGGCGTCATGGGAGACCACAAACAGAGTGCTAGCGAAACTAGCAAATCCCTTAGCGAACTAAGACAAAAAGCACGTAACAACAATAACCTGATATATTTTGTGGAAACCTTAAGCTCTTTAAATGTATTATGGATTTAATAATAATCTGCAATGTAAGTGAATAAGTTATAATCGAACTATATTTCTCAGCCTAGTCTAAACAGGTGATAATTTCGTTGTCGGTAGAAATGGGCTTTGTACGTACAAGAAATGGGCTTTGTACGTATGACTAATGACTAAGGAAGGAAGCATTGTAACTGAGTGCCGTTACAAAAAAAGAATAAAAACTAAAGATACTGCCTGGGAAGTTATGTTCAAAAGCCTGACTTTTTTTAACGAATTTTCTTGCAATTTGTCATCTTTACGAACTTTAGGCACCAAGACGTACCTTATTGAGGATAATTGTGTCATACCTTATCCCGAAAAAATCTAAAATAAAGGTTTAAATTTTAAAGTTTATGAAAAAAAAAATCCCAATAGTTGAAATCAACTATTTTCAAAGAACAACTATATCGTACACTAAAGTATGAGAAATATATTTGGTTCAGTTTAGGGTATCGAATGATTTTTTAAGAACTTTCGGATTTGATTAAAAAAAACATAAAATCTAGAGAAATGTATGAAATCTTTATTTGAGTCTATAGAACGATCTATATAATTCAATGCTTAAAGATGATTTCATGGAAATGTAGAGCGCGGCTGCGCCGCAAATAATTCAGTCGCTAAGTGCAATTCTGACATACTCTTTCCAACATATCGGCAGGTATCACCCAAACAAATCTTCAATATTGGCTTCCAGTGTGTCAACCGTTGCGTACTTGTCCCTATAGACATCAGCCTTAACATAGCCCTACAAAACATAGTCTAGAGGCGTTAAATCGCCGGATCTAGATGACCAATTTACCGACCTCAAACGTCAAATAAACTGTTCACCGAACTCGCCTCTCAATTAGGCGACTATTTCGCGACAACATGCGTCAGCCAAGTCCAGCTCTTCCAGTTTCATCACACGGCAGCTTTCGCCATTCACAGTAATAAAAAGTGGATCTTCATCCAACTTTGTCAGCGTCCCTTCACCAAAAGATAGCCGTTGTGGTAGGTCATCTGGCACCATTCCTTACACCAGCTATAATTTAAAAAGATTTTACACCCAAATTCTTTTGCAAAATTTACCTCATAGTGGAGCAACAGACGCCCAATTGCTGCGAAAGAAGCTGAATAGATAATTCACGGTCATCAACAACACTGGAGGATAAAGCTGCGATATTTCCCTCTGTTCGCAGTCTTCGTATGCGTGTTGGTCGTTTAATGTCAAATTATGTAAATTTGGTGCGAAATTTAGTCACAAGATTCCGAACAGCCGCCTCAGAAGGTTGCCCAAACTGACCATAAAATGGAAGAAGTACACGATGCGCTTTCTTAACCGAGCATGAATTTTGATAATAAAATTCAATAATCCGCAAGCATTGTTCGTTTGTAAGTCAATCCATTGTTAAGTTATAGACCCAGCTGAACATGTGTGAAAGTAACATGTTACACGAAATCAGCTGAGCTGCCAAAAACAGTGTTGCAAAGAAGAAAGTTGCTTAATATCCAGCCGATATATAAGAGCATTTTTATAAATTGTAATCCTTATAAATTTTTTGTAGACTAGGATGTAGGATGTACCCGAAATCATAGAGAAAATCTTGACAAAAAAATAAAGTTTTTTAGAAGATCAAGAAGAAATACTACCTTCCGGAATAAGCCACGTGCGGCGCTCTCATCGTTCCGATTTGATTAGTTTTTTCGTTAAGTTGGTACATCTGTTGTTAATAATCCCTCTAAATTTTAGCATCATAACTTGACATTTGCATTTTTTATATTCGTCTTTCTGTATGTCCATCATTGCTTCCTGCGATTTTTTCTTTATACCTCTCGGCTGCTGAAACGTGTTCCCCGTAATGGGAGCCAAATCAGGTGAATTCGGTGACTATTGGATGATATTTGTTGCATTTTTGACTGTGCGACGGTGCGTTATCATGGTGCACAATCCACGGGTTTTTTTCCCACAGTTCTGGTCTTTTCCGGCGAACTGCTTCACGCAAACGTCTCATAACGCCGAAATAACACTCTTTGTTTACTGTCTGGCCCTCTGGCAAAAATTTATGATGCACTACACGGTTACAATTCATAAAAACCGTGATCATTGCCTTTTTTTTGACTGAAAATGTTCTTGGCTCATTTGGTGAACGCCATTCACTTACCTGATGTCTGGATTGCGTGTCGTACTCATGAACTCACGTCTCCAGTAATGATCCTTTTAATAAATGTGGGATCGAATGCGTAGCTTTTGCAAATGTTAAGCTATGACGCTAAGATTTAACAGAAATATCAACAACAGATGTACCAACTTAACAAATTAAAAAAAACTAAAATCGGAACGATGGGAACGCCACATTGGAGTTATTCCGGAATCTTCTTGATCAAAGTAGTATTGCGACCTTTTCAGACACACGAGAACTAACATTATCATCTATTCGCTTCCTAAGTTCAATTGAAGTTAGAGCCCACTTTTTTTATAAGACTGACATCTATGATGGTTTGGAATATAATGTTTTAAATATAAAACAAAATTAGTTCATTAAAAATTTAATATTTAAATAAAATTTAGTTCTTAAATAAAAATTGCATTTCTAAAATTGCCATTTGCTTTTATAATTACTTCTGAAGTTCATTAATATTCTTAATTCTTTTAAATTACGTTCATATATTTGTATTTAAAGGAAATGACTTTTTACTTAACTCGTAAAAGAAAAAATTGAAAGAAACAAACAATAATGAAAAGAAAAGAACCTAAAATTTACAATTCGCTCCCCAGCATAAATAAAATAAATAATTTTAATACATTTCTAGTTAGAGGTTTCATTCTTTTTTATTTGTTTGTTTTAATTCCGTTTATAGTTTTATGCTTTTTATTATTCATACCCGTCTAACCACAATTAACAATAAACCTCTATTACCATTCAAGGACTCAAAACAAAAGAAAATTCCTATACAAAAAAACGAAAGAAACAAAAAAAGGAACAGGAATAAGTGTTCTTTTTTCCAGTTGTAAAACAATAGCTGGTTCAAAAATGCATTCGCACATATACACTTTAAAGGAATATTCTCTGTACTAAAGCAATAGCAGGGAGTAGACGACAACTTTTATAATTTCAACTGAAATGAAATGAACTTAATATTTTATATTTTCTTTGTATTTTTTTTTTTTTTTTTTTTTTTTTTTTTGCCAACCGCCTACAATTCAGATTTTCTTTTAATTTTTTTTTTTTTTTTTTGTTCTCATTCTATGCTCCTTTCACCCATTTATTTTGTTCTTTTTCGTAAAAAAAGGAAAGAAAAAGAACACATTGTTTATGTTGAACTTGAGTCTGGGTTGTAGGGAAATAGCAGCACTAACAGTAGTAGCAACAACAACATTATTAGAAGCTAAAGTAGTAATGGCAGCAATAGAAGTTCTTTAAATAATAGTTGAAATCGTATACACATACACAATGAATTGTATTTAAAACAATTGCACTCAAACGAGTGATTTCATGTTGCTAAGGTTGCAATTTATTTTTTAAATGGTTTTCCTGATTTTGAATGAATATTTTGTGCCAGTATGACTGCCTGTCTTATGCTGTCCTGTCGTCCTGCTAAGTATTTATGGTTGGCATGTGTATATAGACGACATAACCATGTGTTCAGGCAGGTTTTTAAAAAGTGCTTCATTTGACACAATACAAAAACAATAAAAAGAAAAGGAACAGACTGCCTGCCCTATTCAACACTTGGTTGGTTGGTCGGTTGGATGGTTGGCTGGCTCACTGGCTGACTAAACATTTCTTTAGTTTATTAGTATTACGATGCGGTTGATAGTTTGAGAAGTAGTGTCTGCTTCTGAACTTAATTTGGTTACACACAATTGACTTTCTTTGCAAATTAAGCAGCAGCAGCACCAGCAGCAATAGTAACTGTGTAACAGTGGTAGTATGAATTTTTATGTGCTGAAATAAAACCAAATATAACGCTGCTGACGTGGGTTTGGGTTTTCTTTTTTTTTCAAAGACAGGTACAATAAAATGGGCATTTTAATGCATAAACATTTAATAATGATTTTATGTTTTTAAAAATATCTAAAATGGTTTAAATTTAAAAGTGTGGTCAGAACTCGTTGTACATAATCATTTTTCTAACACAGTTAAAATAAGTTGGCGTGGTGTAGTTGTTAAAGCGCTGGCATACAACACAAGCAGACCAGGTTCAAAGCGAACTTTGGGTTTTCAGCCTTCCTCCATATTATCCATCCAAGATGAAAAAAAAAATCGGGCAACGTCACTTCTTGATAAAAGGATTATAAAATAAAAAGGTGAGAGTATAACAAGGCGCCGAACCACCACTGTACCAAATAAACAAAAAATGTTGTTCCAGACAAAGACAGATGGCAGCACCAAAATCTATCCTAGATACCTATTACAGTAGACCGGTCAGCTATACGCCTACGCTCAAGCGTGTTCCACTGGATTATTTAATACAAATTTTCATAACAATGAGCAGCAGTGTTAAAGAAAAGTTTGTAAAAGATTTGAATTTTATACTTTGCAAAGTGCACGATTCACTGAATATATTGAAGACGAATCTGCTGGTTTTTCTGGAGACTTGCTTGTTGAATGCAAAATCATTGACATGTAGTTTTAATAAGATGATGCCACATATGACACATTAACCCAAACAATGAATTTATGGCATAATTTCCCGAAATTATGATAAGGCGATAATATTTGTACTTTGCAGCATGTTACTATCTGAATTACTGCAAGTGGACTCCACAGTAGCGAAGATTCCATACTTGCATGGGCAAAGCAACTGCTAAACAGTGCGCGGACAAAACGGCGCGGAATTACCCTACTCAACACCACTTACAAGATCATAACAATAATGATAAGCGACAGATCCTAGAGCATTGAGAAGCCACTATAGGATGAACAGGCTGGATTTCGCCTTCACCGAAGGTTCTTTGACTAGACGGACACCATGAGAGTGATTATTGAACAGTCCATAGAATGGACGCACAAGGCAATTTGTACAGGTTTAAATACTAAACGGAAAATATATTTTTATACGGAAGTTAAACTTGGCTTCTTTCAAACTCAATATTGCAAAGACAAATGTTTGTACATCATCTGCCGTATTTTCTGGACAAACATAATCTCCACCTTAGAGCTCTAGCGTATGTCAAACGAGGAGCCTATAAAGCACTAAATAACAAGAAGAAAATGGAATGAGAAATGAACCACAGACTAAGAAATAGTCCCAATAGCATCGCCAAAATATTTCTAGACTGTAACCAAAGTAGCTGACAATCAAGCCTCCATAAAAACACATGCCTTAGAATTGTTTCTCCAGAAATAAGACACTTGCACAAGTCATCGGAAAAAGTTAAAATGCAGCGACTATCGAATTATTACTACAACAATAAAGAATCCCTCACACTCAAACCCAAAATATTTATTTTTCTTTATGGGAAGGACTTTCGTCCAATGATACACATATCTATTAAAAAAAAATTATACATTTCTAGAATGAAGTCGATTGTGTCGACTGCTGATTACTCTAGTACATTACAAATTAAATATTAATTAATTAAGAATGAGCTGATTGGGAGAAATCAAAGTGGTCTCAAGTCCTTTTTTTAATAAATCAAGCCATAACTCCAACACGAAGATATGACTGATTTTTTATTTACTATTAAATGAATATCCTTTAAATTATCTCTGAAGGTCATAATAAACAAAAACAAACAACCATTCCTAGGATATACAGATATTATTGGCCAATTACTTATTACTTCAATACAACATATGGTCAATTTCATAAAAACTTTTCCGAGAAAATTCAAGCAAAAAAAATCAAATCAAATAAATTGTTATAAAAAAATTAAGTTGTTTTCAAGAAAAGTTAATAAAGATAAGAAAACAAAAACATTGTCTACGATTTTACAATACACATGACATTTACCGAAAAAAAAAAAACAATTGTTCTCCTTACAAGTACAAGACTTTCATTTTTTTGTGCTTTTTTCGTTACATATTTCCAGTCTAATAACCAAACAAAAGTAATCACAAACTGACTAAAGATAATAACGACATTTGATTGCTCTACAATATAAACTTTCTATTATAATTTCTACTCTTCTGCTAAACGGACATTTACTTCCTTTACCTTTTTTTAGTCGCTACGATATGGCTATCTTTATGGCCGTAATCATAGTGAAAAACTTACAAGTGCCTAGCGGTAGTATGATTATCAATACAATTGCTGCTATGTTTCCTTAGCTCAGATCAAAAATTTTTAAACAGTTATTAAGTTGATTTGTGTCATATTTCCGTCAGTACTTGAAAGTTTGTTGATCTGAGCTATAATCAACCATAGCAGCAATTGTATTAAAAATCATACTTCTGCTAGACACTTGCTAGATTTCCATTATGAATATGGCTTCTAACAGTTGACTTGTATTTTCAAAAACTAGTATAACTATCTTACAAACTATTAAAAAAATTTCCAGTTTTTTTTCTGGGCATTGCACGTTGGGGCAGCCCGAATAAATTTTTGCAAAAGTTCAATTTTTAAAAATGAAAATTGAGGAAAGATTTTTATGGAGTATCATAGCTTAAACTTTTCTTAGTTGAACTGCATTTAAATTTTTTTTTAATTATTTCGTGTTTGATGTAGGGCACGCCCTCAAAGTACAAACTTCAAACTAAAAAAAAAAAAATAATAATTTATAAAATTTAATTTTAATTCCTTCAACTTAATTAATTAATTTAATAATTTTTGTTACACTTATATATATATATACTCATGTCGTTATGCTAAAATTAATTTAAACAGCTAATATGACGATTATAGGACTAATTTTAACAAATCGAATTTTTTCTTATCGATATATTAAAATTTCATTTTTCAAGCTTTGCACCTTTTTCTCGCAAGGGTTCACAAGCGTATTATTATATTTATATTATATGGGTTATTTGGTCCAAAGTGTCTAGTTTACAACTATAGTAATTTTGCTCTCCACAACGCTGCCCATCAGAGCACTTTTTTCGAAATTTCAGACCTGCTTTATTAGATTTTTTGTTTTGTTTTGTTTTATGCAAGTAAATAACACGATGCGACGAGTAAACACCTGAAATGTGATGCTACTTTTCTGATAGGAGCTATCGAGTACAACAAGAATCTGCGTTGAAAGTCCAAAACCTTGAGATACGGATAAAAATCCGGTTTTTTCTATCTTAATGAATTTATGAGCTAATAACTTATTTGAACATTAACCAATTTTAAGTTCCTCAGCGGATTTAGAAAGAACAGAAATAGACCTTTTAGTTCATATATATTTCGTTTAAGTAGCCTTAAGGAATATCAGTTTTTTTTCCCAAGCACTTGATAAAAGATAACGAAAAAAGAATTTAGAAAAACGTTCGAAAAAAATATCAGTGATATTAGATGTCACCAATTTATTGACTCGCAGTTGGGAGTTCAAAATTCAAAATTACCTGTTGGTTCTTTGTCTGCGGAAGCGCAAGAATTTATTAACAAAATACCGGGTCCGCCAAATAATTTTTTTTTTGAAAATGCTATAAAAAAAAACTACTGAATATTTTCTCAAATTTCCTTTTTTATTTGAAAGTACAATCCTTCCGGTTAATAATGGAAAATAATTTCATTCAAATGGCTGCCTCGGCTGGCCATGCAGTAGCCTACACGATTGGGCCAATTTTTAAGCACATTATCGCTTGTGTGCAGCTGTCTTTCACCAATGACTTCACGAATATTGTCCTTTAAAGCGTCAATTGTCTCTGGCCTGTTGGCGTAACACTTATCTTTGACGGCACCCTACAAATAATAGTCCAACGGTGTCAAATCGCAGCTCCGAGGTGGCCAAACGACATCAGCTCTACGGCTGATAATGTGATCTTCAAAAACAAGGCACAAAATATCGAGTGTAGCTTCGGCTGTGTGGCACGTAGCGCCGTCCTGTTGAAAACAAATGTTGCTAATATCCTCCTCTTCAATTTTTGTGAACAAAAATTCGTTCAACATGGCCCGATAACGATCGCCATTGAGTGTAACGGCCACTCCTTGTTCATTTTCGAAGAAAAATGTCCAATTATGCCTCTGGACCAAAATCCGCACCAAACAGTGACTCGTCTTGGGTGTATCGGCTTTTCAATGTATGCGTACCGGTTTTCTGTGCCCCAAATACGACAATTTTGCTTGTTTACATACCCGCCAAGATCAAAATGAGCTTCATCTGAAAACATGATTTTTTTGGCAAAATCGGCATCTTCTGTAAGTCGATTGCAGGCCCACTTAGCGAAGCGAAGTTCAAGCGTATACACAGCCATATTCATTCAGCGGAAGGATAAAACTAATTATCTGTCAAATCAGACATGAGCTAAATGTTACCATTCACGAAATAAGCACTAGTTGAAAAAAAACGTTAGATGGCGGACCCTTTATTTAAAAGGTTAACATAGAGAGCATAACAGAAGAAAATTTAGTATAATTTAGGAGGTAGGAACCACAATGCCTGTTTCTTTCATAATCTGATAAAGTGGATTTCAACGTAAGCAGTGGCGAAGATACTGATGAAAAACACAAAGTGATAGCGAATAAAGACAAAATAATGTATCCCTTAATTGATAAATGTGTCTTGTAACCTTCGAATTATTAACGATTATTTGCATTGACTTAGTGATTTTAACAAAACAAAATTAATTTTTTTTATTTTATCTTTTTCGTTATACTTGCCAATGAAAACGAAAGTTTGATTGATTCATAATACTGAAAGCACGATACCAATATCTTACACCTAAACTCAGTGGCTTAATTGATTCCAAAAATGGTGCAATCCTGCCCCACAGTGCATTATATCTTTGTTATGGTTTCCGTTTTTTTTTTTTCATACACTCTTGCTAAATTTCTTATATTAAATTTAGTTTTTTGTCATAAATTTCATAATATTTCGATGACAGTTGTAGTTAAACCGTATCACTGATCACAAAAACTATTTCAGGTTTCTTTCATAAAATTTGTTTTGTATCCTTTTCAGTGTTGGCAATGTAATATATATCTAAAGAGCAGAAATAAACAAATGCTTTCTTATAGACAATAGTTATAATACATGCATAGGTAAATTCTAAATAAAGGATTGAAAACAATGGTTTTTGCTGCGAAATTGAAAGTTTTAAACAAAGTTTTGCTTTTTGGCTTATTAAAAAGTAATAATTTGTATAAATAATGTTTGCACGTTTTCAGTATGCTTGCAAGATTATGAAACTTTCTGCATTGAGGTAATTTCTTTCTATTAGATATTTGAAAAAGTTAAATTTGTTCTACTTGTAATTTTTATTCTAAATTTTTATTTTCAGATTCTAAATACATTCCGGTTAGTTAATATGGAACGCTACACGAAGGAACAACGTGTTTTTATTATTAAAACATTTTTTGAAAATAGCTAAAGTTTTCAAGATGTAATTAGGAAATTCAGAACAAAATTCGGTAGCGAAAATGCCCAAACAAATCGTGCCATCAAGCTGATGGTTGAGAAAAATGAAGAAACTGGCTCCGTTCATGATAACAGAAACAGAATTTATCAACGTAGTGGTCGTTCAACCGAGAATATAGCAGCTGTGAGCAGAAGTGTTGAAGAAGATACGAAAACATACATTCGTCAATGGAAATCGCTACAGGAAGATGATCTGAAGATTATTGTGGCGGAAAATTTATGATTTAGACGTAGAAAATATGTGTAGTAAAAGATTGGGAGCCCGTCGTGCAGCAAGGGGGCTAGTTAACCGACATAATTTTTCATTTTTAATTGAAACCTATTTGTACAAAACTGAAATAAGGATATTTTTAATATCTGAAAAAATGCTTTTTTTTATTAAAATGATACGTATTTTATTTCATGTACCGATATTTTGAACGCATATAATGTTTTAAAATACAACAATCTGCGTCATTAGCACACTGCCTAAAGCTGGGATCACACGATTGACTCAAATACACCAATCTGATACAAATTTTATTGTGACAACTTAGCGCACAATAATAAAATTGTCCCAATTAAAAATTCTGTATTCACACGGTTGTCTTATTTTATACCAAATTTATTGTCACAAGATGGCGCGAAACGATGTATTGGCAATAATTGTCCAAAGCTATTACACGATTGTTCTAGTTTACGACAACTCTGTAAATCAGCTCTTGTGGTAAGTTAAACAAATAACAAAAAAGAACTACAAAACAAAGAAAAGAGGTGTGTGGGTCAGGGATTGGATCACAAAAAGGGCCATTGATGGTCATAATGGTCAATTTATTTTAAATCAATTAAAAAATAAAAATCGGTGATTATTGTCTTCTTAAATTGCCACACAAGAGTACAATAAATTTTGTTTTTTTTTTAATTTTCATTGGTGCGTGATTGCCTATAAAGCTTTCACACGATTGTCGCACCAGGTTTGCATTTGTGAGTTGCCGCATGAGCCAATAAATTGTATAATCACACGATTGGCATATAACAACCACTAATTATTGGTGAATTACGACAATCGTGTGATCCTACCTTAACACTAAAGCCAAGATCCTACTATCGGCGCAAATAGCACAATCTGTGGCGATTTTTATTGTAGTAAGTCGGCGCATATAAAATAATATGAGACGATTTTTATCAGAGCATTCCCATTAGCGTCGCATATTGTGATATTTTTTTTCGGCTTATATTGGCGAAAACTTATTCGAGTTAATTATCGACGCAATATGGTCAAACTAACGTGATCTTTTTTTTGAATTAAATCACATGTTCCTCTTTATTCGTACTTAAAAAAAATTATATTAAGTTTTGTGCAGTTAACAATTAAATCTTTCTTTTTTTAAAAATTATGTAAAGTTCGGATCACACGATTGTCGCAAATGCATCGATATGTCAATTTATTTGACGATTAACCACTTCGATTAATGGTTCAAGAAGACAATAAAATTTTTAGTATTTTTGACATTATTGTTGCTGCATGATTGCCTATCGAGCAGTCACCGTGTCGATTGCCGTACCAATAACCGGTGCATTGCTTCAAACGTTTTATCCCAGGCTAAGAATAAAGGAATTTCATTTCTCCGATTTGATTGATCTAATAACACCACACATCAAAAAGTATGATATTCCAGATTGTCAGCGTTTAGCTTGTATACTTCGCTATTTAGTCACCCAAAGATAATTGTCTTGAGGTACAGTATTTATATATGTGTTTACGCACACATATTCTGTGAAAAAAATTTCTTCGCTTCGTATGGTTTTGCGGTTACCATCAACAAGTCGACAATGGACTGAAGTTTGATCTATTATGGAACTTTTCACATTGCATAAAAGCAGTTGATGGTCAATACGTTCAAATTGTTGCAACTTCAAAATTGGACAGCAATATTCGGGTATTTCACAGCATGGTACTTATTGCTGTCGTTGATGCGGAGTACACATTTTTAACTTTGACGTTGGTTGTAATGGTCGGCTCTTTGCTTTTTTCATAAGAGGTGTTGCAGGAATTTTATAATCCATTAAATAGGTGATTTCATCGTCTGAATCGATTTTAAGATTTTTTAAAGTAATTGATAACCGATATATTTACCTGCAGCAAAATTTCCTTTCTTATTAAATGTTATCATATTTATCGGCTCTATTTGTCGTTTTTGATCGGTGTATAAGTGGCCTATAAAAATTGAGGTAAATTATACAATTTTATTTTTCGGCATTGTGCTAATAAGTGTTCAGTGATTTTAATTGTACATAATCGGTATAATATCGGCGCATATTATTGTATTTTATAAAATTGTGTGCGTGATCTTAGCTTAAAATGGTAAAATTAGCGCTGATATATGACAATTAAAAATTACAAATGTGACAACATTTAATAATAATAATAAAATAAAAAACTGCATTATAAATTTTGCTGAAGATAAATATATATTTTTTTTAAATACATGCAATATGTATAGTATATTAAAATTTTCTATAGATTTGAGGATTTATTCAAAATGGAGTCAATTAAAATAAAATGCCGCACAATACATCGTCGTGGGCATATCAGTGCACTCATGAACTTATCCAAGCCATTAAAGTCTACACGTCAAAAGAAAATGTAAATAAAATCTGGACAGCAAGCAGTGGCTACATAAACGCATTGGTCGTTTTTGACTGCCATGCAATTTTATTGCCAGCAAGGTCAGACTAAAATTACCTCATCAATATTGAAGCTTCAGAAGAAATTGTACTACAAACCATATCTTATTCAACTGCAAAAAATAGTTCACCTGGATAGAAAAGAGGTTGCTTTCTTGATAAAATAATGCAGCGTTTGCTCAACCTTTTAGAAGCAGATGTTGACAAATGGCATGGAGTCGGCATGTATATAGCATTGCAGATGCCTGAGCTTGATAAAAAAAAAAGGAAAAATTGTCAGAAGAATACAATCACTTTTCAGGTATTTCAACTTCATTCTATACGCAAAAGATATTTGATGTGCATAGGTAGTTACAGAATATACGTTTAGTATATATAAATTTAATGCGCATTGCTTTTTTATTGAGTATACCTCCGAACACACGTTTACTTTTAGGCAAACTGAACTTTTCATAATTAGAACTGAATGCACGTTTCACACAAAATTGAACGATTTATTTGATTTTCTGAAAACCTATATATTTGTCCGGTATTCTACTACGTATTTTTTTTTTTTTTTTTTTTTTTTTTTTGTGTACAAATAAGGAGAATAAGGTTTGTTTTGGTGATTTCAATCAACAGACTCTTAGCCGACCTAAAAACGAAACCACATCAAATTGTATACACCTTTTCTTTATTTCTAAACAAAATCAAATTTTAGTACGAAAAACTTTTCCCAGCGATATTTAATTGTTCTCATATCGTATTCATAGTTATAACCAACTAGGTTCCTAAAATAGTCGGTAACCGCAAACTCCAACCCTTAAATGTTGGCAAATCTTTTACTGATGTACCATTTTTCTAAGAATAGAAATAGATAATAATCCGAGGGACCTACTCGTAAATCTAGCGAATAAGGTTTTTTTTTCAAGCAAATCGAACTTTAGTTCATTCATTTTCACCATTGCATTAGTCTTCCTTTATGTGTCACTTTTAAGGATAACCACTAAAAACTGACCATTGCCAGCATAAGGAACTATCATCTCGTCTTTGATTACAAATCGACGCAATCATTCGGCTTTATTGCGGTGACACTCAACCAAACAGTATATTGTGAACAAACGCTGCATCCATCTTGAGCACGGCTTTTTCATCACCAAATTTTGGCCAATATGCGTTGTGTAGCACTTTTGAAAATCACTTACACTTCAGCTAGTAGATGCACCTTCAGCCTACGATTGAAGGGAAAGGATTGTCTATCTGGGCTTTAATATTGGTTTTATTGTGATTTTGAAAATGACAGCATGGAATTACGATATGGTGATCAATTTTTTCTATGTCTACAAATTTACTGAGAATATATTGTTACGAAAATAAAAATGCCTAAAAAGAAGATATAAAAACAAGATACAAATACATTTAAAAATGTATTGTGTGATTTAGTCTATTGGTTTGTGTCAAGGCTGTCAATGTGCCACCCTGGTCATGCCATTCTTATGTGTATATTTGACTATATTAACACATCTGCGTTATCTTTAATTTTTGAAAATTAACGGACGAATAGAAGATTTAAGAGGGTTTAAGACTTTTCCAGAACTTTCCAAACTGTAGGCATTCAGGTATACAAGGAAGCTGCTTGGCCTACGTCTGTTTGGCATCCATTGTGTTGTAATTGAAAACTCATAAAGTAAAGTCGTGTTAAGACGTTTGTAAAAGTGTAATTGTGTATAAAGTGGAAAGAAAATAGAATAAAAAGAGGAGTGTATAACAACAAATATTTGTTTAATTTAACGTAACTAAAAAGAACTCAAACGTTTTAAAAAGCTTAAAACGTAACAATATGTTCTATAAAGTTGCCATTGTTTACCAAAACTGCTGACGTCTAACTAGTTTAGGTCGGCTTATGCTGGAGCTGCACTGGTAATATATAATGAAGTTATTAATGTTCTAAGTATCCTTTTATCAGATGTTTTCCTGATTCTTATAAATTTTACAAATATCGTATTATTGGCGATTCTAGAAAAGAGTAACATGTCTAAACCAAGCAGATAATGTTAAGCATTTGTCAATGAAATGCTTGTTTATATTGTAAATGAATTGTAGGCCACTTTAACAACAATAGACTAACCCACATGGACAAATCTGCTGAAATACTATTTGAAACCAGCACCTGCCAGTGAACATATTGTTTCAACCTTTAAGCATACCGATATTGGTCGCCAATTTTATAAGCAAATCGGAGGCTATATCATGATTGTAGTATATTGCTTATATGTATTATTTTCGGAATAAGCAATAAATAATTTTATTTTATTTGAGACCTTTAGTAACTCCAACATTAACGATGAGTGATTTGCCTACAAACTATTATTGTAAATCTTTATTTTTTATATCAAAAATCTTTTATATACATACCATTGTAAATAAAGATACTTTTTTAAAAGACAAATTGAAAAAACAATATTTTTATTTTATCAAATTATACACATAAATTTTTTTTAAAGTAAACCTTTTTCAATTTCTTGTATGTTTTTAGCATATAATCTTAGAAAACTATTTGTCAAAGGGACTACCTTCGTATTCAAATTTTCCTTTCTCCCTTTCTTCACAAACAATTTTACCAAAGCAGGTAATACAATTAAGAAAATGTCTTGTAAAACAATTTCTGGCCAAAAACTTTCAAAACTTAAAAGAATGACAAAAAAATTAAAAAATAAAATCAAACTCGTAAAATGTTTGTGAATCCTAGTATGTATGTCAGGCCAAGTTCTTTAATTTTCATGAAATGCTCGCTCATATATAACCAGAGGAACATGTGTCAAAAGTTAAATAGATCTACTTTTTGTTATTGTTGTTGTTAAAGTTGTAGTCATACTTGTAGTTTTAGTTGTAGAGTATTTAGTTGCCACAACACAAAAAAAGACTCATCATCTCATACATGTGACATTTGCCTTAATCTAAAATATGCTAATTTTAACGAAATAACAGGGAAAAACTTTAAGACATGCAACACACACACAGTCCATATAGACATACAGGCACATGCACTATGTAATTCATATATTTTTACATACATACTTGTGTGTAAATGAGTAAAAATGTTGGTTTATAGATGTATATAAACTTAAGAGTTTGTATGAAAACACAGAAATTCTTATAAAGACCAAAGGATTTCTTTTGAAAAAATAGTTGCAAAGAAGGAGTGGGAAAAGTAGAAAAAAATTTTTTAAAATTACTTTCAAATCACCAAAATGTACACAAAACATACATATTATTAACAACAACAACAAAAATATCAGCAACAAAAACAAAAGTTTAAATATATATTTATGTGTGTGGCTACAAGGAAACGTACTTGTACGTTTACATTAAAACAAAGAATGATATGACAAAACCATTATGAAATACAACAATCATAAAACAATGAAGAGAAAAGCTCAGGAAAAAAAACATAAACTTTAATATGAAACAAAAAAAAACAAAAAAATTACAACAAAAATTTTAACAAAAAATTATGTATATTTATTTTTATATGAAATTTACTCCTTTCTGAGAAGCACAGTGGAACGAACGATAACTGTAAATAAGCGAAAATAAATACTTTACACCATTATTTAAATGGTAGCATATTCAGTCCCTCTTCAGGGGCATATGACAAACAAAAAGTATGTCTCATGAATAGAAAAAAAACCTGATCACAAATATTCCCAAAACTGGCAGGGCATTGCGCTAACCCTAGCTGTTGGTAAAATTTTCACAAGAGTTTTGTTAAATTGTATCATTACCCCCGTTGACCAGCGACTCCGAAAAGAGCAAGCTGGTTTCCGTCTTATCTAGTCATGTATCGACCACATTAACGGCCTCAGACTGATCGTTAAACAATGTATCGACTTAAACTCGACTCTATACCTGACTTTTATCGATTTCGAGAGTTTTCGATTCCATTGACTGTAAGCAAAAATAAAATAATCGAAATTCAATATGATGGCTCTAACGCTAGATTTATATTACAACCAACTATTTAACATTACTACCGGAGTAAAACAAGGATGCATACCAATCTCTTTGCTATTCACCAGCACATTAAATGTTATTTTAGACACCATAACAGCAACAAGGAAAAATATCGTCTGGCGAGTACATCGGCATTTAGAAGACCTTTGACTATATTATACTATTGAGCACTACTACGAAGAGACGCCCAACTAGCCAAGGCACTGCGACATAGAGCCTCCAGTTCGCCAGTTCGTCAGCGATCTCGTTTCCCATTACACTGGTCTATCCAGGGACCCGAGAGTGTAACCTTTTTTCTGAATGCTAGGGTATAGACATTTGTTAAGCATCCGCGTACTAGTTTCAAGACTAGATACTTCGAAGAAAGGGCCTTCAGTGCCGCTTGACTTTCAGTATATAGTGTTACGTTTTAAACTTTCTAAAACGTTTGAGTTCGTTTGAATTGTGTTAAAATAATATAAGCACCGCTTTTTTGTTGTTTTACAATTTTTATTTATTCCACTATAACTTTTATACTGTTTGTCTTAATACACGTTTATACAACACTTTTATTTCCGATTTAATACAACCTTATTTATTTACAGCCAAACGATAACTGAACTACGTAGGCAAAGTCTTATTTACTGAATTGCTTACAGTTTGGATGGTACTTGCCTAGATCTCCGCCTAGAAAACACTGGGCCACATGCCCATGGGCTCCCATGCTTTGGTATTGGATCCGAATATTCTGGCGACTACACTACGGTCCATTTTAGATCCTTCCGAACACTGTAGACAGTCGGGTTCGTTTTCATTCTTCACAATCGTGTATAAGAAATTGGGACTAAAATTTAAGACCACGGTGTACACATCACTTCTACCTACAAGTAGGCCAAGATCGGGGATACACCACAGTATTATCATGTAATCCCTGTGGTTCACTGAGTCGAGCCCGCCTCGCGTCAGCAACTTTAGAGCCCCCAAATCGGCATATCTCATAGTGAAAATATGCAGTGGACTTAGTCTAAGCTTCCATGGCCGCAGTGGGAACAGTTCCCAATGTACCCGTTATGGCCTGGCTCTAAAGCTGCATGTATCTGTAAGTGCACAGTTTCTTTTCAGCCTTGGTCCACCATTTAATCGATGCATAAGAAACGACAGGTGTACCGATTGAAAATGTGAAAAAATTCTGCTACTTGGCAAGTTTAATCACATTAAAAAGAAACACTACAGATGACGTAGCAAATCGCATAATTAAGGCAAAAGCTGCCATCCACCAGCTAAAAAGCATCTTGAAATTGAGAAAACTTTACCCGAAGACTATAATCAATTTTACTCTACGGCTCTGAAACATAGCCCGTAACTAACAAAATAAAAAGAAAACTACAATCTTTTATAAGCCGATGTCTGAAAGACAACACGAACAATCATCAATGAAGAACTTTTGTAGCCAACAAAACAGTAAACTATAAATATTCAAAGATACGACACACACTCAAAAATTCTTACGCAGAGATATGCCATGCTACACTGGAATGAAATCCGCAAGCCACGCTGAGGCGCGATAGACCAAAAACCATAATTAGCGAAACAAGCAAAACTTTCAGTGAATTACGTTCTTTATCTTGTAAGAGATAACATATAGATTCGGTCTATTTTCATGATGAAGTACAACAATAAATATACATATATCTGTGTCGACTACATATTTATCATATTAAGAGACAATCTCGAAAAAAATCGAACAGAATACACCGCGTATTCGATGTTCCCTTCTTCGCAACTTATCTTTGTATGCATCGGTAAGTAATAATATTAGGCTTAAGCTACTTTTCCATGCAGACACAGATATAAAAAACATAGGGAGAAGGCAAAAGCTAAGCAGATGATCAGTCTAATGAAGCTAGGATGAACGATAATGTTGATATCTGAGTGGTGAGAAGTCTTTGCTTATCTTAGACTCCTACCTTTTTATTTTTCTTCTTTTCGAGAGATGGCAATGCCTGATCTTTCTATGATATTTTTTATTTAATCTTTTTCTTTTTTCATTTATATAGCGTCAGTGGCTTCCTGGAGAGAACTAAAGCTTCGTTAATTATTTGAAATTTGAGTTTACGGCGTTTGTTGCAAAAATTGTTTTTTTTTCTGTTTTTGCTTTTCTGTTTCTTAATTCATAAATATTTCAAATTAAAAAAAGTTACTTCTTAAGTGCACACTTAGTTTTTTTATAATTTCGAACAATAACTCATTAAGTGCAATTCCTTCAATAAAAACTCAACAAAAACTTTTATTAAATAAATTATTTTGATAATAATATTGTATTAATTATTATTTAGTATTAATGTCCGTTCAGTATGTTACATTTGATTCAACCCACGGTTAATACATTATATCATAGGTCTTGCTCTATGTCTTCTGTGTTTTTTCTTTGTTTTTTTTTTTTTTTTGTGCAACAAAAGTAAAAGAAAAATAAAAGAATGTCTAGAATGTTAAGAGAATATTTTCTAAAATAACCTCAGGATATCAACTGACAATAAACTTTCATCTTTTGTCATTTTATTTATTGTTCCTAACATTTATCCTAGGGATGCTGACATACATGGTAGCACACTGGTGGTAAGCAGGCAAATAGAAGAAAATAAAACAAAAAGAAAAACTTAATAGAAATTCGCTTACGAAACTCACATATGAAAGTATGGCATGATATTCCCTTACCATCACTGGTATATCAACATTCGTCTCATACACATATTCACATATTTTCAAGCAAAATTCCTTAATTAATAACTAAGCAAATAATCATCAAAAGATTAAGGTTTTTATTAAAATAGTAAAAAAATACTTAAAAGAATATTAAATAAAATTATCAAGAAATAAAGAGAAAACACTGTTCTCTTTTACACACTCTGGCCTACAATCTCTCTCTCTCATTTGTACATATGGTCACACATACTTAAGAGCATATCCATACGTACATATTGACGCACACAGCTTGTGGTTAACCTTTTATCCTTTCTACCTTGTCGTCACTTAATATAGAAGCTTGTTAAGAGAAAGGGTGGCTGTTGGTTTAAATAACAACTTCTGCTTAGCGTGTGTCAATGTCTTACAGACAATACGAAAGTTTTTCCATACATTATCCTGTTTTACTCGATTATCATCTGTGCAAATCATTAAACATTCCCACTCATTCACTATATGCTTAAAAAAGATTACAAACAAACGTATGAAGACAAAAAAATTTTTCCCTTCTCTACATGTTTAGAATTTTTATTTGCTGTAAATTACTTTTTTTCGCACTTTTTTCTTTTTTCCACTTGTCATTGTTTTCATAATTTTTAAACGCATATTCATTTAACAGAATTAAAAGAAATAATTATCATTGGAGCGTTTTAGGAACAAGAGAATAGAAATCTTTTATTATGATTTTTATAAAGAATCGTTGAAATCGTTAAAATCAAAATAGAAAAAAATTTAATTAAAATGACTTATTAAGAAATGATTTTTTGTCAAGTCAGCTGAATGTGATGGGATTTCGCCGCAGTTATTGAAAGTCAACTCACAGTTGAGTGCTGTGACAGGAATGAGCGGAGCATCACCGTTGAATCACCAAACAAAGTATTTAACGGATCGAGTCAACTGCAGTGGTATAGCATTGCTAAGCACCATTAACAAGGTTATAGCGCGCATAGTCGCGAACATAATATCGAGAATATATTCAGGAGTATTGAGCGCAGAGTAAACAGATTTCCGAACACAGATCTCGAGCACGGTCGACGTTAAGACCCGGCAGAGCAGGTAGGATCTTCTTTACGTTTTATATTTATAGATTTTGAGAAGGCATTCAATACACTCTCTCATGAAGTTTTAGTGGCCGCATTTGGATGTAAAGGTGCCATACGAAAATAACATGCGGGGTTTCGTGCCAATCGCTTCCGTTTTGACCACAAAGGCACATTGAGAATTATCATTGAGCAGTCAGTCGAGTGAAAGACAGCATCACAACTCGTATTTGTAGACTACAGTACAACATTTGATAGCAAAAATAGTGGCTGTATCTGGGATCCATTACGACGGAAGGGAATAACGCCTAAGTTGATAAGGCTTATAAAGGTACAACACCACAGTTTTAGCTGCAGGGTTCTCTACAATGATAAACTATCAGACAAACTTAACACCACCACTTGAGTATGTCAAGGTTGTCCTATGCCGCCCTTATTGGTCCTGATACTTCTGGACAATGCCCTAACGCGGCCAATTGATATAATGGTGAACCTCCAACATCACCTGGAAGATCTTGCATATGCCACTGACATATGTCTAAAATTATCAGACACGGCGATATGCTGACAAAAATGACGACATTATACCGAATCGGCTACAGTTTTTTAACGGAGGCGAAGGGTCTGGAGATAAACTCGCTCGGCACTGACGAAAATTTTAAAGTCAGTGACGAAATAATAGAAAATGTCGAGTCTTTCATCTAGCTTGGCAGTGTAATCTCGTCAGATGGTGGCATTTCCAGTGATATCCTGAGCAAAATATAAGGCAGAAGGTGCCTTTTCACAGCTATGGGAAATTTGGATATCTTCCTCTATATCAACCAGTATAAAAATCCGGTGGTTTAACTCGAATTTAAAATTGGTTCTGCTGATGACAGAGACATTATGTACAGAACTCCAAACCTTAATCAACAGGAGTCACATATAGAAGCACAACAATATAGAAGGCCATTCAACAACTAGGACATTCTTTCAAAGAGGTGAAGGACCGAAGTAAATGGCGCAATTTTCTTAAGGCCCTATGATCCGCTGGGAGCTGAAGGACTTAAGAAGAAGAAGAAGTTGTCGAATTCTTCAATAAAATAATCTTAGCCCAATAATATCAGTACTCAAGGGTTTGAGGCAAGGCCGTGTTATATCCTTTCTGCTCTTCAACGTTGTTCTGGACATAGTCAAGCTAGTGACCCTTGTAGAAAGGAGAGAAAAGGTGTGGTGGTAGAATACTTGATTGGATGACTTGGATTACTTGGACGACATTTGTCTGATGCCATACAACTACATGCATATGTCGGAAAAATTGGACAATATTGCCCAAGTCTCAGCCAGTGCGGTATTGAGAATAAATAGTAAATGGTAAAAATGAAAATACTGAGAGAAAACAGCGATGTACACAAAGCCTTTACAATCGTCAAGAGTACTGCTGAGAATGAGAACAACTACTGCCACCTAGGAAGCATCATAACGAAATCGGATGGCTCCTCAATGGATATAGAGATACGCATAAAGTCTACAAAGCAAGTATTTGGACGATTGGCATCATTCAACAGCTTTTAAATGTTGCCTATCCGATGGAGTTCTTGTTAACACAATCCTTCCGTTAAAAATGCAACAAAACGGCATAACTCAAGCCATCTAAAATGCTTATCATTTAGTTTGTATACTATTTTTTTACTTTTTCATTTTTTTATTCCTTTTTGGAAATACTTCTACCAATTTTGTTGGGCACTATGAAAATATGGGGTTGGTTACGCATTATTTGGGTACCAGGTTGCTCTGGGATAATAAGTAATGAATGAGCTATACAAGGGAGAGCGCCTTGAGGCGAATTTGAACAGTGCGAAGTCGCTGTAAGCAATAAAAGTGGAACTAAGGCAATAAGGGAAAACCTAAACTGACCAAGACGAGTTAGTTGCTAAAATTGAATAGATCCGAGTTGATAACGGTGGTGTATACATTTTATTCTGGGTTGAGAGTACAGTTATATAAAATTGGCAGTGTTAAGTCTGATAACTGAAGGACATGTGGGAAGAATGTCAATACTTTCTAACACTTTCTCTGCGTATGCTTTGGTTTTAAAAGTATTAGAGCAACGCATGATGACACCTAGACAAAAACCGCTTCAATGGTATTGATTGTAGGACTCTAAGAAATTGGGTTAAATGATAATGGAATACCGCTTCCTCGCTAAATTATTGCTTGATCCAGATTTGAAACCAAAGAAATCATAACAGAAAAAGTCAGTACATTCAGTCAAAAATCAGTACACATTTCATTAATAATAAAAACCATATTTTAATGGTGTTCTTGTATACATGCATTTGTGTGAACAGCATATGTATTTATACCAAGTACTGAAAACCAGTATAAAATAGGTTCGGGTACAGTTCATGGTTCATGTTGGGTTCAAGTTTTAGAAACTACATATATTTTATGAGTACGAAATTTATTTATTTTTGAAAGAAATTTTCGTTTAATTTAATAATTAATATACTTTTTAACTTTTGTTCTTTAGGATTTATATTTTGTGGCAATAAAAAAAAAATTGAAAGCGTAGCAGGTAATGTGAATATAATGATGCTCCCAAAATAATAAAATGCTTTTTTGTTGCCCCAGACTCGAATAATGTTTATACATTGGAATATCAGATTATTTAAAAATCTATAAATCGAAAAATCTATCAAACCTAGAAATCTTTCTTACTTCATCGCCTTCCAAGGAATGAGATATTGATTCTCCTACAAAACCCTCATCCCTTTCTAATTGTAAATTTTTGAATAGAAAAATAAAATTCCCTTTTTACTTCATATTGTGAGAAGATTGTACCCTGAACACGTTCGAGTTTGGTTTCAGTCCCTGCCAAACTCAAAATGTCATCAGTTGTTCTCTATTTCAACAGTTGCTACAGATGGTTACATTTATATGTACATTCATATGTACAAGGGTTTTAATTATTTTGTTGCAGTAATTTGTCCTGAAGTCACTTGGTTATCTAGAGAAATTACAACTACTTAGATATTCTTTTCTAATTTCTTATTCAATATTATATTCGTGATATAATAAAAGTAGAAAAGGGCTTATTTTATATCGACATTGGCTAGCAAAATCCTCATGAAGTTGTTCTGGGTTAAATTAGATTTTCGCTGTTTCAGCAAAGGGAAGTATGAAACGAAACCTAATTGAACGATTAACTTAAAACAGCAAAATATTAACAACACACACATCATTTTTGATAAGGGCTATTGTGAAGAACTTGACACAAATTACCAATGCCTATTAAATCTTGGATGTTTTTTATAACTCCACAAATATATCATCACGTCTTTCAAAAACACTAAGCAAAATCGTACAATACAATTTTAAAAAATCAGTAAAAATAATAATAATAATAAAATAAAAATAATAAAAACAGTATAAATTTGAAAATATCAGTACATTTACTAATAAAGACAGTACGTATGGCAACGCTACCTTTAACACATGCATACATACATAAACGATTAAATCAATTTTGTTGAAATTTTCAGATCAAATAATAGATCCATTTAACGAAAGTGCAATAGGATACTTTTTCAAAATCGGGGGAAAACGACATCAGTGTAGATATATGATTTCGTCCATGTGACTGCCACGGTCGCAGCATATGCACCTGTATATCGGCATAACTCTGAAGAAGTCAATTAATCATTGGATTAGCTCCATGCTTAGGAGCATGGAGCATCATCTAGTCTCTTGATGGAATGGATTCCACAGTTATGGCATCAAACTGAGAGTCGAATACTTACTCCATTATTATAGACAGTAGTAGTTGATGGCTTGCTCACCATGTGGCACATAGGCACAGTGTAATTGGTTACGCTGATGACCTTATTATAACAGTACGTTTAAAATGAGAGTACGTTGTGTGACCTCATGTGGGCGGCCCTGTGCGAGGTGTACTATTAGTGCACTCCGGAAGGGCGCTCAGTAAGTCCCTCAAAAATGGTCGTTGTACGTTTTACAAGCAGATACAAGTTACATTGTGACTGTATTTCTTTTATGGATACCACCATCAACGTTTCTAAGGATGTTAAATATCTAGGTTCATTTTGGCTAGCAGGCTTAGTTGAAACTCGCACATTGGTACCTTATGGAAGCCAATTCACCCATTAAGAGTCACTGTTTGATGCGGCTTGTGGAGCGCAGACATCATTGGATCATATTTCTGTGAAAATGAGGACGGCGCAACCATTACTATCAATGTGGACCTATCTCACCAAAATAACCGATTTTTTGTGCAAGTTTTTCATGGTATTGATGTAAACTATGTTTGGTTTCAACAGGATGGTGTAACTTGCCACACATTTCATGCCACAATCGATTTATTGCGTCAAACGTTTGATGGCCGATAAATTAGCGGAAATGGTGATGTCAGTTGGCCGCCAAGATGCTGCGATTTGACACCGTTGAACTATTTTCTGTGGGGCGCCGTTAAAGACAAGTGTTATGCCGACAAACCAGAGCATTTAGAGGCCAACATTCGTGATGCTATTGCCGAGATACGACCCCATAAATTTGAAAAAGTTCTCTAAAATTGATCTGATCAAATGGAGTACCGGGCAAACTTTCAAACCGTTTTTGTTTTATTGCATTTTTAAATTTAAACTTTTAAATGACCCATTCTATACTTATATGGCGACAGCTTGGTGGAGAAACGGTGAGAAAACTACCACCATGAATAATTTAGGCAGAGTATAACTGGGGCAATGAGAACATGTCCAACAGCGGCCTTGGAGGCCTTGGCGAATTCGGCGACAAAATTTTTCGCGAAAGGATCTTGAAATGTGTCGGGAAGTCTGTTCATTCTACGCAGGGAGGTCGGAGAACCATCTTCGGTTCACATATCCAAAGATATGACATCCAGATATCTTTGGATATGTGCTTTGGCAGGTGATTCAAGATTGGATTCCCGGACCGGGATTGTTGCTCTAATGGGGCTTAGATCGGAGTGAGTTTGATCTTAACTGGTATACCGATGGCTCAAAAATGAATGACTGTGTCGGTGCAGGTGTTCATGGACACAACCGAGATTTGCCAAAAGATCACTGAGTATCTTCTAGGCTGAGGTCATGGCCATTGTACGAACATCAACCTTGAACAGTGGTCTCAAGGGTAACTCATTAATATATTCTCTAGCAGGCAGGCTGCCTTAAGGGCACTCGACTCAAATCGTATGACATTTAGACTGGCCAAATATTGCTGCGATACGTTGCAAAAGGTTTCGCTTGGAAATAAGGTCCAGTTGTTTTCGATACCTGAACACTGTAGAATAAATGGTAATGAAATAGCAGATGCATTGACCAGAAAGTGTACCATAATACCCTACTTCGGTCGAGATCCTTTCTGTGCAGCACCACATACTACAATCCTCAATCTAATCAAGGATTGGGAAATTGCCAGAATGCCACTGGAATGCTTAAAGGGGACTTCGTCACTCTTGGGCGCCTATCATTCCGCAATCAGGTCGTCGTTGTAAGACTCTCAAGTATAACAGACCGCTCTTAAAACTCCTTACGGAGTTTCTTACGTGCCATTGTAGACTGAACGCGCATCTGAAGATGATGGTGGTAACAGATGTGAATGTTTGAAGACTGTGCTTGCTCACAGGCATCAGAGACAGCGGAACACATATTGTGTGAAGTAGGGTTCTTGACAGATTAAGATGAAAATTTTAAAATAGACATAGGGTCTCACTAGGAGACATATTCACTATTATGGTTTTAGATCTGTTGGTGTTCATTAGGATGGCAGCAGATCTGCTGAACAAATTGTAGACCGGATCCCATGGGCCGCAGTGTCCTGCAATAGTACCTAGTCGATACGATGATAATGGTATACTGAAGTTTCGACAAGAGCTTGTAGACTATCTTCACTGCAATCACGATAATCCTTCTCATTTACGTACCCATTCAACCAAAAATGGTCTATATCGGAGAACAACATTTTAATCGGAAATTCAAAATCAATTTGTGTTTGTGTTTGTCAAAAAAAGCAGTGTTGCCGACTCAAAGTTATGAACCTCTTTTCTCAGATGAGTATAACTATAGGTCACTTTTACTCCATCGATTTTATAGACTTTCTCTGGCATATCGACTTAAATAGATTTCCAATTGCTATGAACCTTACAAAATACTAATACATATGAAATATACATACAAACTACTAAAGATATGAAATAACAATTAATTTTCTATACTTATGCTCTTTACTGTACATTAATACTTAATAATGCATCTATCTTCACATATATTGTACAATTTATTACATTTTATTAAATAAAAAAATCAATTATGAAATAATAGAAAAGAAAAAAAAAAAAAACAACATTATATGCTCTATTGCCATTTGCCATATTCAAAATGTTGCATTAAAAGTCATAAATCATAAAATTGTTGGCTTCAGGATATTTAATCATAATCGTGTCAAAAAATAAATGGATCTCCTCTATTCGATTTGTAGGCAGTTGGGAAAATAAAAACGACAAAATACGACGAGTATATTAAGAAAGAAAAAATATAAAAAAAATACTTGAGTTTAGTAAAGTGATTTTATTATATGACTAAACGAATGAATGAATGACTGAATGAATAATGTGAGAGAATGAATAAAAGTGTATGGGAGTCTATGATTTTTTTATTGAATAAGTGTTCTGCTTTATTTCATAGATTTCATAACGTTCACATGGAAATAGGAAATAAGTGAGAGATAAAAAAGACATTTTTGCTTAAACGATGGGCGGTTAAGATAAAAACAAGGGTTGTTTTCCAAGAAAGTTGTAGGGTCAGTAAAATTTTCTGGCTGTTAGTTCCTAAAATATCTGAACCTCGTACCTCGTTTTATTTATAGTTAAAGCTTAAGGGCAAAAAAATAGAAAAAATTTATTAAATTGTTTTTAAGGTAGTTATTTCTGGGTTACTCTTAAGCGTTGTAAAAGAAACAGACCGACAAATAGTAAAATTATTAAACATTAAAAGGGTGCATAAATTACTTGAAATAGTTTTCTTTTCGGACATATGGCCAACTCCTTTAAATGCTTTTTCCCCTTTTTTTTGCAAATTTTTTGTCATCTTTTACGCTGACATCATCACCGGAAATAGAAATTCGTTTAAGGAAGATATTCAAAGGAAATTTGGAAAGAGTAAAAGGATTTCTAAATTTATATATGCAATTTAAATTAAAAGCTTTTTCACTTTCTCTATTTTAAGACCGCTTGGTTTTTTCTAGTTCGATTCGAAAACACATGTTTGTTGGCATTTACGTTAATTTTCAATATTGATTTAATACTGGCATAATAATTTAATGTCTGTCTGCTTAGACTTTGTCTTTCTTTATGGCATTCTTAAATGTCTGTGTAGTTTTTTGTCTGTCTATTGGTTTAGTTTTTTTCATATTTTAATTCAAATGAGTTTTCATCTTTACTTTATTGTCTGTATGTGCTGTTATTGTGCCAGTGTTTATATGGTAAGGGAGACTTAATTTTTTAGAATATAAGAGTTTTGTGTAAAATTAAATTGAAAAACTACTGCATGATCGTAATTCAAAAAAGGCCATATACACACTGTTGGCTATAACTAAAGCAACTAATGTTACACAGCGACGTTTTGGCCCCGATGTTTTTAAATTAAAAATCTATTCCCAAAAATAGAAATAAAAAGATTTTATCATTTAATTTTTTAACATATATTTTGCTATCAAAATTATAAAACAAGTCTAAAATACTCCTGGTTAAAACTAAACTGATCCATTTATTTATAGAAAAGTGTCGGAAAATGCGTATGGTTTAGGTTTGCCAATATTATAATGACCCAAAACATGTTTTAAAACCTGTCAAAGAATGGTTGGGTAATTCAAAACCAAGAGTTCTCGGGTAGCCAGATAAACCGCTTGAACTTAACCCTATTTAAAGTCTATAGAACATCATAGATCCCAAGAAAAAAAAGGATTCTAGGAAGAACAAACACACAATTTTTAGTCGTGTCCAGAAGGTATGGTTGACCAATTCTAAAATACAAATTGTGGGACTTGTCGGCATATATTAGACTTGCTTCATTATTTTGACAACAAAATATATATAAATCTTTTTATAAAATCTTTTTATTTATATTTTGGTGAATTTAAGATAAACACAAACATATGTGTCACTCATCATCGCTTTTATCATTTAATGTTATGTTCGCACGACACCGTTTTTCGTCATTCGCTCTCTCATTCATAATACAGCCCCCGATTATGAAATTAATTACATAAATTTCCTTACAAATTATTGAGAGAGTATCACTCAAATTGTAAGTAATTCTATTTTTATTACCCTTTGTATTACATCAAAATCAGTGTCATCTCTTTCATTTAATAAAACTTAGATCATAAGAGTTTGGCATACTTATTAGCTCTTAGTCAAAATATTTTAATTACAGATTTAACATTACAAATTTATTACATTGACGTACCTAAAGTACAAAAAATAAATAAAATATAAAATAAATGAAATGAAGACAACAAACAAAACAATGGCCGCTCGCTTCATTGACTTTATATGCCAGCCGTTATAAGGGTGCCGTGCGAACGGTAGAATCCAATTAAGTAATACAAAGAGAGAACGAAGTAATCCGAAGTCTCGTGCGAACATAGCATAAGAGGGTCATAGTAATTCAGAAGTGTATACCATAAGCTCATACGAGTCCGAAGTACAAAATTACCATAAAAAATAGACTGCTCAATTTAAATCTGTGTAGTTTTTTTGAACAAGAAAAAAAAATCGCATTTAAAAATCAAACACACAACAACGTGAAGCATTGTTCACTGAATTATGCAATTGTGTAAATTATTTATTATTAAAATAGGTATGGGTATGGCTGACACCTAAATATATCTCTTTAACCCCCATTCTTCCCTTTGTTAATTAAACCGTGAGAAAATTTGCAATTTGTTTTTAAAACATTATAAATAAATTTTATATATTTTATAAAATGTTAAGAAACAATCTATCTTGCTTGTTTTTTTTTTTTTTTTTTTTTTTTTTTTTTTTTTTGTTGCCCGGTTATATCCTACAATTTGTTCATGTAGTAAGCAAGTACTAAAAAACCTTATGAGCCCGCCAATTGCCATCAGATTTTTAAAAGCTAAGTCGCATTATATTCATAACAAAACTTACTTCTTCATAAATAATCCGGTTAATATATAAGATGTATGTAAAACATCTCTAAACTTGAAAATGTAGAAAAAGTTGGATAAAAAATGTGTTTACTTGAAATAGAAATAGATTCCCCAAGGTTACCTAAATATTAGTATACATCTTGGGTATACAAGTTGATAATGTCGATTTGAATAACTTACAGCATAACTATCACATATGATTTGTGTCAATAATAACAAATTTGGTATTTTGAAGGGTAAACATCTGTCATTATAATTCAATATTCGATAGACGCCAAAGTGTAAACACACACTTTTTCAATCGCTATAAGACTGTCGCATTTTGTGCCTAAAAGAGATGTTTTGCGGGGACGTCTGATTATCTTATTTCATTTAAAGAAAACAACTGCTGAAAGTTATTGATTGTTGCTAGAAGCTTACGGTCAACATGCACCAACTCAGAAAACTTGTGAACGATGGTTTGCGCGTTTTAAAAGTAGTGATATCGACACAGAAGACAAGGAGAGTCCTAGTCAGCCGAAAAAGTTTGAAGACGAGGAATGGGAAGCATTACTTCACAAAGATTATTGTCAAACGCAAGAAGTACTTACATTAGCATTAAGAGTCTTATACCAAGCCATTTCCAAGCGTTTCAAAGCATTGTGATTCATTCAAAATCAAGGATATTGGTCCCATATCAACTGAAGCCGAGAGGCGTTGAAAGGCATTTTGCATGTCGAAAATGATGCTTTAACGCTACAAAAATTAGTAATTTTTACATCGTATTGCTACTGGTTATAAATGGATACATTACGATAACACCAAGCGCAAAAAGTCATATGTAAAGCCCGGCCAACCAGCCTAATCAACGTCGAATATCCATGACGCCAAAGTAATGCTCTGTATTTGGTGGGATCAGAAGGAAGTTTTGTTTTATGGGCTATTTAAATCGGGTCGAACGATCACAGGTGATCTTTACCGAACACTTTTGATTCGTTTGTAGAGAGCAATCAACCAAAAATGACCAGAATATTCGACCAGACATAATGCCATAATCTTCCATCATGACAACGCTCGGCCACATGTTGCAAGACCGGTCAAAAACTACTTGGAAAACAGCCTTATAGCCCAGACCTTGTACCTTCTGCCTACCATTTGCTTCAACCGATGCAGAACGCCCTTAATGAAATACGCTTCACTTCAGATCAGGGTATCAGAAATTGGCTTGATTCATTCTTTACCTCGAAACCGGAGCAATTCTTTTGGCGCGGAATCCATATGCTACCAGAAAGATAGGAAAAAGTTGTGGCTAACGATGACCAATACTTTGAATAATGCATCAATTCATTTTGTTATTGTAATAAATGTATTTTTCAAGCAAAAAAATTAAAATTATTAACTTGTACACCCCATATATCATTCCAAAAGTCTATTCATTTTTTTTTTTTTCTAAATTTGATAAGAAACATAAAATCGCTTAACATTCATGTATGAAAGTGCATGAAAGTTCTAAAAAACGTTTTTTCTTGGTTCTAACTCATGATGTGGGGGGGCTTCAAAATTTCAAAAACAAATTCTTGTTGAATTCCGTGTTGCCTAGCAGAAAAATTATACTGCTTTCCACGTATTTCTACTTCATTATATTTTGTGGCATAATATAATTTATAAATTTGTCTGAAAACCGAAGAGATTGCTTTGATCTGCAGAAGATAACACAAAGTGTGGCACTAGGTGGTAACTGAAATTATCAGTATAGAATACCAAAACATTGACTAATAATAATTACCAAATCCGTTTGGGGGATTTAGAGGGGAACACAACTTAAGCTCTTACTGAAGCTAAAATATATTTACGAGTAAAAAATAAAAAAGATACGATGCAATCAATCAATCAATTAATTAGTAAATATTCAATAATCTAAGGATAATAAAATTATTTTAAAATAAAGTAAACACCTCTGTACTTTATTTTCGCTCTTTTCACAGCAAGCAGCAACTAATATGCTCTCTCTTTTGAGACTATTTTTAACGGGAACGGTGGATATAAAACAATAATACTATAATAATAATAAGAAGAAGAATAATAATATACCTTTATAAAGCTTGATCTATCTGGAAATAGTGACACCATATTTGATAAAAAATTTTGACTTTAATTTTTTATATTTGGCCTATGGCAGGAATCACAGGACCCTGGTCAGATTGTTTTTCTCGCAAAATAATTAGATATCCATGAACTCTCAGAGGCTTACAACGATTGAGTAGATAAAGACTGCAATGCTGATGAATCTATTACAATACCCAACGGCGTCATATTAGAAAAACAATTCAGTTTCGACATTTTACTTATTCAAAGATCAGTGACCAGTATTACAATTGATTAAATTTTTCTCGAAGGTACTCAAAATACACTACGAAAATGGTGGATATATAAGAGCTGCATTTCATACAAATCGTAATATTTTCGACCAATACAATCGTTGAGAACAACAAACATTTCCATCATGATATCGAGTTTTAAACAATTAAGAGAATTTAGAAAATTCATCTAGGAAGATCCTGACCCTATGCTCTTGAGGAGAAAGACACATCAACTATAAACAAAGTGTCAGGCAACGCCAATATCTTGGAAAAAAAGGAAAAAAATAACGGTAGGAGTCTATGATAATTAGTGACTCCAAACCACCACACCAAATATACATATCCATTCTAGACGAGCCACGATAGACCGAACACAGCTTAGTTTGATCATAAAACAAAACGATTAAACTGAAACTGAAACAAGACAATGATACTTCATGGATGCCAATATCGTGCGTTAAATCTGTTCCACTATATGCTTGCTAATTGTGGAACTCGAATATGTGCCACATAAATACCCTTGAGGTATTTACCAACAAGTGAATACGTCGCAATTTGCAAAACTTTTACACTTACATATAGGGACACAGTTTAACAGTTTCTTAAATTATTATTTATTAAAGACAAAGTATGAATTGTAACTAAAATATGTTTGTACATACGATTTATAGCATGTTGTTCTATTACGGTGCAGGTGTTGTTTCCGTTTGCTGAAAAATTAAATCTTACTCATTAGCCCTACTTTTGAGGCTTTTTGATAACTTTTAGGGATTCATCTTTGAAGTACGAATTTAAATTTATCAAAACTGAGAGTTGTTGCATTAATTACATTAGTTTTGAAGCACTTTTTGATCTGAACAATTTTCGCTGTATATAAGAACTACCCTTCCATCAAAAAACTTCAATACATTGAATTTTATGACATACTGGAAGAAAATAAATTGCCCTCATTATTTGTTTCAACACCGTACATTTATTGTAATTAGAATCCGATAGTATCGATAGTTTTTTTTTACAAACTATCGAATGGGCCGACTATCGATAGTTTTGCAGCTCTATTAAAAACTCGACTCTTGAGTGGAATTTGTTTTGGTTCGCTCGTTTTATGATTCGTGAGCACAAATTAAAAATTTTTTTATATTTTTGCTTACAAGTTTTGTTTTTTAAATTGTGTGCACTCGTTTCGTACTGCGAACGAATTAAAAATAAGCAAAAAAAAAAATTGAAACGAAAAATTAATTCCAATGCAAGGTGTTTGTGTAAGATTAAACACGTAATACCATGCATTCGCATGTGCAGCGATTAACCAGTATCACACACAAGCATGTTTTGCATTACACAAACAACATTTACAAAAAATAATTGTTCGTTTTCAACTCGTTTTGAAGCTTTTCGATTTGGTTTGCGTTCCTACTTTTATTTTTATATTTTTTTGCTTCAGATTTTCCTCACTAGTCGTGTTTTAATTTTTTTTTTTTAAATTCGGCTCTCAAAAAGAATCGTTCTTTACGAACGAATTCAATTCGAGAACTTTTCCTACTCTACATTCTAGAAATTTGCTCGCCAAATAACATCTTAAATGAATGTAATGTACTGGTACTTCTATGAAAAGGAATATCAAGTCATACATTGATCTGACCACTAAATACTGAATCGGCCAAAGCTAACAGAACGTAACACGAGTTGAAGATCGCAGCAGCGGATAAGCAAAAATTAAATTCAACAGCTAAGATCCTATCGAGTAGCGGAAATAAGACGTTTTTCTGAAATCGTTGATCAGGGTCATTGGCATTACGTGGTGGTTCGGCTAGGATTCGTGATTGAAGGTTCCCGCTGAAGTATTCCCTTCAGAAAGCCTAGGAGCACCGACTTGACTAATTTCAGTTACCTAGCAAAGAACTTCCAGAAATGAGGGTTTTGAATGGCCCTATGGATCTAGAGTACACAGTGGGTATTATAACTAGATCACTGAGGTTGGCCTTCCTTGCTTGCCGGCATAAATGGTGGAATCCTAGGCTACTGCAACTCAGGAGAGAATGTAGAAGATTGTTTAATAGGGCAGAAAGAAATCAGAATTGTGTGAACTGGGACAATTATCCACAGTTTCAAGGAGACGAGAAGGGTAAAAAGGGCATCATGAGAGCGTTTCTGTTGGGGCTTGGAATGTATCACGGAGGTATTACGTCTGCAGAAAGTACTGTTCAAGGAACCATGTGTGCCAGCAATTCTTATATTCAGATGGGAGCTTCATTGAGAGCAGTGACAAGACTTTGGAACTGCTAGTAAGTAAATACGTACTTTCCGGTTTGTAGGAAAAATAAAAGTAAAAGTTCGGAATCGAAGTTTCTTGCAGCTTGGCGGTGTCATCTTTAAAGCCCTACAATATCTACGGTCGGATGTCACTCGTACAGCACTGCTTTATCGATCCGTATAAGCCATAGCTGATTAATATATTTAGGAATAGCCTGGAAATGGAATATATGTAGGGTATCAACCGTAGCCGACCCATACTGACAGAGGACAATAACGGACGAGGCTAATAGGGACGAATACATTGAAACAAATAGTAGAGTAGAACAATACAGACGAGGGACAGTTAAAAACTAAACTGTCCCTCGTCATTGACATTGAACACTCAGGATGATTTTTGACTGGATGAAACAAATGTATTGAATTTGGAATTAATAAAATAGTTTGTAAGTTAAATATAAACAAAAGTGCGTTTTATTTGAAATGAGGAGGTGTGTAGATCGGGATTATAAGAAGAATAATCCTTCCTTTTGGGGACTCAACCGATATTCCTAGTGAGCAAGAGGAATTAGTTGTGCGGAGTGTTGAAAGTGTTAAAAACTTTTATAATTCAACAAAAAAACAACAACAACAAGAACAATAGAGTAGGTTTTTGTAAAGCAAAAACTCAAGATCGTAATTTGCCTTTTTAATGAAAAAGAGAAAGAACATAGAAGTGAATAAAGTGTAAAGAAAAATTTTATATTGCATCAACGAATAAAATTTAGGAAGTTGTGTGGAAGGAAAGAAGAAGAGTGAAAAAAGGAAAAAATGAGAGAACAATGTCACAAATTGAGCAAGTGAGAGTGAATATAAAGAACAAAATAAAAACCCACCCTTATAAGAGCTTAGACAGCGTTGTGAACAGCCGAAATTGAAACACGATGTGTATGTGTGTGTGAGTATACAAAGTTTTGTATACAGTGAGAATAGTAACGATCGAAAATGAAGTAAAAACAATTCTGCCAGTGGCAAGAATATTGTGTTGTTGTGGAGTGAAACAAAAATAATTTTGTTGTTGCTTGAATAAAGAGGAGAGTTCGTACTCTAAATTGTGTTGTCGTGAAGCAAAACAAACAGACTTTGTTGTTGCTTGTTTGTTGTTGTTGTGGAGCGAGGCACAAAGTTGTTGTTGCTTAAAAGAAGGAAAAAACTTGTGTTTAAACTTACGTTTGTATTTACGTTTGTTTATGTGTTGTTGGAGTAAGAGGAAAAAATAAGAATAAAAAGACGTTACGAAAAGAACTTGTGTTGTAAAAACTGAATAGAAAAAAGGCTTGTTCAATCTTGTTGTGAGTGGTGTGGATTAAGTGGAATAGATCATACAGTGTTTGTTGTTTTTACTTAAAGACTGCAAATTTTTGTTGTGAATTGCTGCTTGGTGACAAAAAACTTTAACTAGTGGAAGAAAAAAAAAAAAAACTGTGTATTTCTTTTAGTGTTGCTAAGTGAAGTGTATGCTGTTTCTTTTTTGCCTTGTGGAGAAATTTTGCTTTATATGCCCAGTGAAGACGACGTGTTGTTGTTGCTGTAACTGCTTCGTGAAGAGGTAGCAGTATATAGTGTGTTTGTCGTCGCTGTCGCCTAACTGAGAAGTACATAATGCTACAGGTTGCAGATAAGTAAAATATTGTAATCGTTAAATTTTAATATTTTATTTTCGTGGGAAGGATTTTTAATTAATTTAAATGATAAATGATTTTTTATAAAATTAAAGAAACTTTTGATTAAATGATAATTAAATTTTGGTGAAATTAGAGTAAGTGATGATTGGATTTTTGTGAAGTTAAAGTAACTTTGATTAATTGAATCATAATTGGATTTTTATGGAATTAAAGTAACTTTTTATTGATTTGATGATAAATTTTCGTGAATTGAATTTTGATAACTTTTAATCGATTGGGTAATAACTTTTTGTGAATTAATTTCTGATTTAACGTAGTTTTGGATTAATTTGATGATAATTGAATTTTTATTGAATACTTTAATATTGTAACTTTAATTATATTGTAATATTATAATGGACAGAGAGACAATTTTAGGACTGAGCGTTAATGCTCTTAAGGAGGAGTTGGGAAAGTTAGGTTTGAGTGTTAAAGGACTTAAAGCTGACTTACAGGAAAGACTCTTAAGGCAATACGAACTAGATTTTTCACACGCTTTGGTAGACGCGTATGATCATTTGAGTATAGTCTTTTCTGTTGTCGGTGATGCGGTCGGTGATGTCGTCGGTAATGTCGCTGCTGGTAGGATGATAACCACAGCACAGAAGAGTATGTACTCACTGAAAGATGTGGAGGATAATCTTTCGACATTCAATGGTACGAATATTAACGTCAGAGGATTTCCGAGTTCGAAGAGATGGCTGAAATAGTGCAGTGGACCTCAGTTCAGATGTTTGTCTATGCGAGACAATTATTAGTAGGTGCTGCAAAAATGTAGGTGAGAAGCCTGAATGTTGTGAAAGATTGGCCAGCACTAAAAAGAAGTCTATGAAAGGAGTTTGGTACTTTCGGCTGAAGTTCACAGACAGTTACGCAGTAGAAAACTGAATAAGAATGAGACGATGCTCGAATACTTGTACTTCCTAATAGAGATTAGTAAGAGCATAGTGGAATATTTTATAGACGGGGTTCCAGATTCGAAATTTAATAAAGCAGTTTTGTACCAAGCGGATAGCATAAGTGAACTAAAGCGACAGAAAATTAGATTCAATCCTCGGAACAAAGGAAAGGAGCTATTTACGAATGAGAAGAAAGTCGAAACCGATAAGCCCGAAACAAGTAAATCTGACAGAAGATGTTTTAAGTGTGGCGGTACAACACATTTGGCAAAAGATTGTCCGCAGGAACAAGTTAAGTGCTTTAAATGCCGGAAATTTGGACATCGTTCTTTCGAATGCCACAGTGGAAAGTCGAAGTCAAAGGTCATTAAGTCGGAGCAAGGTCAAGCGAATATGGTTCGTAAATGTCCGAACTTGATTTTCAAGGACGTTACAATTAAGGGGAAAACGTTTTAGGCATTGATCGATACAGGATGTGACGTTTGCATTAGTCGAAATGATATTCTGATTATTTTAGGCGATGTGGAGTTTGTTCCAGAAAAGGTGAAATTATACGGTATTAGCGATAGTGAGATTGTGACTATGGGTCGCTTTGACATTAAAGTAAAGATCGACAATTTGAGTTTTGATGTGACGTTTTATGTCGTTAGGGAGAATGACGCTATTCACTCCGTAATGATTGGAAATAGTTTGATGCGAAAAACAGTGGTGACGATTTGTAACGTTGAAACAATTTTTAAAGAGGTGTCGAACGAGAACATGTTTCTGAAGGAGTTTGAGAGTATTTGCTTGAATATGGAGCAGTATGCACCGAAGGTGGAGTTAAATTTAAAACATCTAGAAGGTGAAATAGCAGATAAAGTGGAGAACATGATAGAAGAATATAAACCAAAAGATGATTTCGAGAGTCCAGTGAAAATGAAGATAATTTCGAAGGATGACTTTCCAGTATTCCAACAACCTAGAGGTATCCCTTTCTCAGACAAGCGCATAGTGGATACCCAAGTATCGGAATGGTTGCAGCAGAAGATAATCCAGCCCAGCACATCGAGCTATGCTTCCCCGATTGTTTTAGCAGCAAAGAAGGACGGATCAAAAAGGTTATGCTGAGATTATAGAAAATTGAACTAGAAGATTATACGAGACCATTTCCCGATGCCGCTGATAGAAGAAGTTTTGCATAAGCTGCAGCAAGCTAGTGTTTATACTACCCTCGATCTGGTGAATGGATTTTTCCATGTCCCGTTGGAATAATCATCCATAAAGTATATATTATTCGTAACGAGTAACGGACAGTTTGAATTCTTGTATGTGCCTTTTGGCATTAGTAACTCGCCAGCAGTTTTTACGCGGTTTATATCTGCAGTGTTGATGGATCTTATACGTGACGGTACTATCATAGTTTACATGGACGATATCATTCCCTCTAAGGATGTGGTAGAAGGTGAACAGAAGTTCGAGTTAGTGTTGGAGAGAGCAGAAATGAGTGGTTTGCGAGTAAAATGGAGTAAGTGCCAGATTTCGCAGGAGCAAGTAAATTTTCTCGGTTATGTGCTGCAGAATGGTTCAATAAAACCATCGGACGAAAAGATAAAAGCTGTGGACAACTTTCCCATCCCCACCGATAAGAAAGCAGTTCAACGGTTTTTGGGTCTAACCTTATACTTTAGGAAGTTTATGGAGAAATATGCGGTAATAGCTAAACCATTATCGGATTTATTACGTAAGAATGTGCAGTTTAATATTACTGATGAGGTGTTAATATCCTGTCGACAATTGAAAGAGGCTTTGGTTAGTGCACCAGTATTGAAATCATACGATCCAGACGCGATTACAGAAGTATATGCAGACGCAAGTAAATACGGATATGGTGCTATACTATTGCAAACGAGCGTTGAGGATCAACAGTTGCATCCTGTACAGTTCATGAGTCGGAGTACCAAACCCTATGAAGAGAAGTATCACTCTTACGAACTAGAAGTTCTAGCCATAATTGAGGCGCTGAAGAAGTGGCTTGTATATTTACTGGGAATACCTTTCAAGATTGTGACGGACTGTAATGCTTTTAAGACGACGATGAATAAAAAAGATGTGCCACTCAGAATGTCATGTTTGATTGTAGAGAGCAGTTTATCCACCGAATTAAAGAGGCACAGGAAAATGACGATCGAACCAAGGTGATAAGTGCTATTTTGGAATATGGTGACTACGAAGACTTTTATATGAAGAATGGTGTTTTGTTTAAGGATCCTGTTAAGGAACTTATAGTGGTACCAGTCCAGATGGAAGACGAAATTATAAAGCTTGCACATAACCAGGGTCACTATGATATCGCGAAGATCCAGGAAATTGTCGAGAGACAATATCACATTCCGAAGTTGGCCGAAGTTGAAAATGCCGAAAGTAGTTAGAGGTTGCGTGGAGTGCATCATCACTGACGCTAAGTCTTGGCAGAAAGAAGGGTTGCTCAACCCAATCGATAAAGAAAGTGTTCCTTCGAAGACATATCACGTGGACCATGTTGGTCCGATGGAGATGACAAAGAAGACGTATAACTACATTTTTGTTGTCGTTGATGGATTCACCAAATTCGTATAGCTTTATCCAACGAAATCGACGGATGCGAAGTCAGTAATCTATTGTCTGGAAAGACAATCTGCAGTTTTTCGAAGCCCAATGCGAATAGTAACCGATAGAGGAGCAACGTTCACCTCCAATGCGTTTAAAGACTATTGTAAGGATGAGAACATACAGCATTTGTTAATTGCTACAGGTGTTCTGCTAGGCAATGCACAAGATAGTAGTTCCTATGATATCAAAGCTGTGCAGTGAAGATCCGAAAAGTTGGTACGAACACGTAATGCGTGTACAAACCATGATAAACTCCGTTGTATCCAGAAGTACGCAGTATTCACCATTTAAATTGTTGACCGGTGTTGAGATGAGGTTGCCAGACTATTCTGATTTGCGTGAAATACTCGAGGACGAAGCGGTAAATGAGCTGGTGAATGATGACAGCAAACTTACAGCAGAAGAAGAGTACGAGTTGAATGAGTTAGTCGCCATTAAGCGGACTCAGTTCGGGACAGGTCTTAAGCTGAAGGGGAAATTCCTCGGACCATATAAGATTTTGAGTAAATTACCTCATGGAAGGTACGAAGTGCAAAATAGGGACAATGACATTGAAGCAAATAGTAGAGTAGAACAATACGGACGAGGGACAGTTTAGTTTTTAGTTTGATATTGAACACTCAAGATCATTTTTGACTGGATGAAACAAATGAATTGAATTTGGAATTAATAAAATAGTTTATAAGTTAAATATAAACAAACGTGCGTTTTATTTGAAATAAGGAGTGAAATCCTACATTTTGGTGTCTAGATCGGGATTATAAGAAGAATAATCCTACTTATATTCTTAGGGAATGGAGAGAGCTCAATGTGATGTTAATCCCTAAGGTGGGGAAAATTAACCATGCTACGGCAGCGGTTGTGTGCTAATTAATCTGTCATTGGTTGTACTGAAAATACTGAAAAGACTAATTGATGTACATGTAAGGGATATTCTCACTTCGGACAAATTCTGTACAGGAAGTACTGTCGGAACAATAGAGGATACGCTCAGTAGGAAGAAATATTTGGTGCCATCCTTCATGTATATTGGGGGTGGTACTAAAAATGTGAATATATCCTTCATAGTCGATTCTCTGTATGAATTGAGTATTGACCGGTGGAGAGCAACGCTATTAACATGAGTTTGGGTATTGGAATGATAAGGAAGAATATGACTAAGGGAACGCAGCAGGGTGGTGTGTTATTACCACTTCTATGGAACCTTATTATAGATAGCATCCTTTTCAGAGTCAACGGGATGGGCACCAAGACGATCGCATATTCTGTCGTTCTGCTTATCAGAGAAAAATTTAATCCCACAATAAACGAACTAATTTCCTGGAGTTTTTTTAACTTGAGCAAGGGAGAGCGCTCTGGTAACCCTGCGAAGAATGTGCTGGTTGTTTTTACAGGCGCTATAATATTTCTGCCATCAAAATTGCATGACATTACTTTGAAGTTTTCAAAGGAGACTAAGTACCTGGGTGTGATTCCGGACTCGAAGTTCTCATTAAGCCGTAATGCTTTGCATGCACAAATGACGAATACTAAATTTAGCTTCTCCTTTAGCTATTGTTATCATAAGATTAGGCTCATATAGTTCAGATGTATTTAGACAACAGACAAAACTTGTAACAGTTAGGTTTACCTTTTACTACACGTTCGGTTAACAATCGGCCCTAGTTAATATATAAATGCTTACCAAAAGGTGAAAAGGAATTCTTATACAAAATTTTAATAGCAAATTAATTATTACTGAGTAATAAATACTAACAAGTTTAGGTTTAATTGACTAATGCTTTCTCAATATATTTTTATGTAATTTTTTAATGTTCACTTTCACATTAAAATTTAAATTACTTTTAATAATTTCAAATTTAATTTATTAATACAACTGTTTGTTCACTTTTGCTTTATCAATCAATCATATTTCCTTTAAAGAAAGACAAACAAGAAAATTAATTCATCATCAGGAATGTTTGTTTTATCATTAGATGCATATAATTTCAGGATTATTGTGCTGGCCATTATGTCTTTTTTCTTCAATAAAATTATATTTATTTTCTAAATTTTCCTAAATCAACAAACAAACATTACACAAAATACATACAAAAAAATAAAAAAAATCACATCTAAGCAAATTATTTAGATTATGAACTACAAATCCAAGTGTCTTCTTCACCATCTTCACACAATAATTTATTTCTTTGGCGAAAAAGATAATGCATAAAAAATAAATAGAAAAGAATTGAAATTATAAGTAAAGCTACCACCCAGAGTGCGTATAATAGGACAGTTCTATTATAAATCACTTTTAATAGACTTATGAAATTTTTTTCAAGCAACAACAATTACAATATGTAAGTATATGCCCTATCATACCCTCAGTACAGAAATCAATCAAACAAAAATTTAACGAATGAATGAACCACTCCCAGTGAACCAAATTCCTCTTCAGTTACAAGTGAACACACACATGCACATAATCAAAAAATAATTTAGATACTTAAAATTCATATAAACATACAAACTTACATATATTCATTTATAATCTGCACGTCTTATTAAATTATGCCATGAAACATAATTCAGTTAATTTGCAATTTTTATGCCTTTTCAAGGGAATAAAGGAAAAATCTGCCTCAAAAAGCCCAGTCGCAGCAGGCCAACCCCCAATCTAAACCACTTAATAAATGCGTAAAGCGAATAGATGAAAACGAAAAAAAGAAAGAAAAATAAGAGGACCAATCAACTATTTTAGAGTCATATCAAAAGGTCAATAATAACGATGATAAAAAATGATCAAAAGTCAAAATTGAATAAAATTTCATTAATAAAAAACAAGTGTCTACCAAATGGCACTTAATTCATAAATAATATGCAATAAAGAAATGTATGTATGTCAGGGTGTGCTTGTATAATTCAATTCATAAGTTATTCCTTTTAACATGATACATTAAGTCCAATATTTATCTAATTTTTTGCTGTTTCTGCTTTTTCCAAATAAGAAGAAATGATAGACATTTCAGCAAATAGCCCTTTACGTGATACATAGGAGTATGTATATATATTTTTAGTGACTATTAAAACAAAAATTAACAATAATAATTTTTGAATGACCGAATATATAATTTTATTTTAAATAAATAAATCATTCAATTAATCAATTGTTAGCAAAACATTAATCGGACTGTAGTACTGAGTGGGGATAAACTTTTATTTTGGTAATCGTTCACTACAAATGGCAGGCTTATATGCATTTCTTTTAAAATTTCAACTCTATTTGGATCTTTCAAGAACACTTTCTTTACATTTGCAATAGCTTTTTCACATTTTCGTGTTTTTCAATATATTTGTACCAATATATTTAAGGAATCGGAAAAAAGTTGTACAATTGTTAAGTCATTGGTTTTGTTCAATTACGAATTTTGGCTTGATGCTTCTTTGTTGCAGTGTAGAATAGGGTAGAATAGACAATGCTATATATTCTGTAAATCGATTTGCAGAACATACACGCTTGTTAAGCGGTAATAAACTTAATTGAGGTCTAGATGGCGCAAAAGATTTTAGTGAGAGATAATTAAAGAAAGCCATGACTTGGTCAGAATTTAAAACAAAAATTTGTTTTTTTGTAAAAATAGTTTAGAGCACAAAAAATATGCGTTAAAATGCTCTTTCAGTACGAAAAAATTACAAAAACATGCTCTTAAAACTGAATTATGCAAAAAATGGTGTTATGAGTCAAATATGCAAAAATATGCACTAACAAATCCTGCCAAAATTCATAAAAATTCGTGAAACGGATAAATATCTACATCCGACTTTATTGATCGCTGATAAGCTGGTCGGCAGTTGATAACGTTAAAAAGCGATGCTATTCTTGCTATAAACAAAAGTTTCTGATAAACAGAACACGGAAGCTACTGAACACTTCATGGAAGAGTATTTCGAGCTAAAAAATATTATGTTCAGAATGAAGAACAATTTTTCCAAAATTTGCGATTTTTTTTCTTAGGTCAGGTAATTTTCTTAGTTTGAAAACATTAAAATGTCATTTAGCTTTAAATTTTAGTTTTTATATTGGAAATCACTCGATATTAAAATTATTTAAGATTAAGATTTAATTCATACAATACATACATACCCTGTCGGAAACTGAGTTAACTTAAATCTAACTATGAGCTAACTATTTCGCAACTAGTGTTGACTGACCCTGAGTTTACCTTTTAGTGGTAGCAACTAACTATTTTAACATTGCCATGTCCTAGGCGGTAGTCAATTGCCCAACTCTGCATTACTTTCCAACTAACTTAAAGTTGACTTTCTAAACGTTAGCTCTTAGTTGGCTTTTTGTGGCTATCTGCAAGCTAACCGCTTTTTCGTTGGTTATAAGTAGGTTTCTTTAAATTAACTGTAAATTAGTTTTATTTAAATCGGCTAAAATTTAGTTGTTTGCATGTTAGGTGAAAGCTAGTTTTTTAGCTAACTGCAAACTAACTATTGTTTAGTTAGCTGCAATACTTATCTTTCAGAATAAAATAATTTATTAAATTTTTTAATCGGTTTTTTTATATTTAATTCACATAAATCTATGAACACGATCTAAGGTGTTATACTACTATAATGAAATACTATTGAGATATTTCTTCGTTTATAATTTATTTTTTCTATACGAGTATATTCAGCAATCTAAAAATCGAAATATTTTTTGTACCATTAAATGTTTAAACAAAATTTGTCTATGAAATAGAGGTTAAGTTTTTTCGTCAAATATGTGACAAACGTGAAAGTAGCTGAAGCTGTTCATTGAAGTTGAGGGCGCCAACAGCTAGGCGAGTACAGTGGCCGACAACTGCATGAAGCAGATATTTAACTATAACATACTCAAACAAATTTTAATTGAGTAATTAAGTAGATTCTACAGTGTCTTTCTGGAAGGAACCATAGGCTATCTCAAGTGTTTAGATTTGGACAGGAAAGGGACAAAATGTGAAAAAAGGTAAAAATGTAACTAAAATAACATTTAAGATAATAATCAAGATGGGGGTAGCGAAGCATGCCTGGTTTTAGATAGTGTAGATATAAATATAAATAAATAAAACATGTATGTATGTATACGCAATTTTATTCTACTTCGACGGCTCCTGGGCTGTACTTTTCTGTTAATCAATTTTAGCGTCTTTCAAACGAAAAGTTTGAAACAAATTGTGTAAAACCCGAATAAAGAACAAACAACAACAAATTACTGTAGAGAATACGCACTTTGGCTAATGTAAATCTTGCATTAAGTAGTAGATATGTCAAGGTTAGTAAATAAAAGCCCATTTCAAGTTGGTTATATTTGTAGTTAGCTACTCATTATCCGACAGGGTAGTTACAAGTTTTGCTTTTTATAATTTAAAAATATTTTTTTATTATATTTATAATGCCATAAGTAAACATAAGCACACACTAAAAGTATTTTTAATATTTTTAGATTAATTTTATTTCTAGCAAAAGTATTTGATTATAAATAGATGACTTACCTTTAAACATAATATATGAACTTTCTTTAATTAAATTTATTTAGTACACAACCGAACCGATTTCCCGTTTAAATGATTATATTTTTAATGGTAACCCTACTTTTTAAGCAGTGTTGCCACACAGAAATTGATTTCATACCAAATTTTTTTCAAAATTATACCAAAACGGTTCGCGGCCTACCAAATTTTCAAACAAAAAATTCAAAATAAATTTTTTAACTAAAATAGAGGATTTATTCTATTTTTTATTGTTGAGGTCTTACACTGGGAAGAAGAAGTCTTAACATGAGTGAACATTATTGTTAATTCGAACAAAGTTAAATTTTTTAATTATGTGCGGTATTAAGAAGAAAAATCTAACAAATATATATGAAAATTGCAACAAACCAACCAAATTACCGGAAAACCAGACCAAAACGGTAACGCTGCTTTTAAACGTAAGTTAGATGAACACACGCAATATTAACAAAAATATATATTTTTTTCTTCATTCTTTAGCTAATAAAAGAGATGCAATAGGTCAGTACTGCCACCGAAAAATTTTTAATTCAAACAAAAAGCTTTCAAAAATCCACTAAAATCGGTACAACTCTACCAAACTTTAAAATCCATTAAAAAACATGTTTTTGATATGAATAAAAATTTTTACATGCGTTGATATACTGCAAAATATAATAATATTTTCTATAGTTTTACTCTTCAAGTACGATATATTTTTTTGGTGTTTTTACACTTTACAAAATTCCCAAAAGCAGCAAAAAACCTTTTAATTAAAAAAAAATTAAATTAGCAATTAAAATAAAAGGCGCACCATATTTAACGCGTTAACTAAGTGTATAAGAAAACAATTTTTTAAGGGAAAATATATCAGTATTCGAAAATTTTCTGCCATTTCTCTGTTTTAACGAATTATTAGCAAATCTTTGTTGCAAGTAGTTATTTTTAGAATTTGATGATCAAAATGCACGGCAAATGATGGGTTTAAATTTCGATATTAGGAAGGAAGCAATTGTTGCTTAAAAATACGAAAGAGGAACCAAGCTCTGACTTTTCTTGCAGTACACTTAGAATCATTGGTTTGTTAATGAATCTAAAACCTTGCGTTCTTAATTTTTTCACATTGTTTACCAAATGGTTTTTAAATATGTTTAAAAAATCTATTTCATTTATGGTAACTTATATAAAAACTAAACTTCTGCAATACATCCCATGCTATCACCAAAACCTTCACCGGGCATCTCTGTGGATATAAAATTTTGTTCTAAAAGTTTTCGTTTTTGTTTCACCATATTTTTAAAAGTTTTTTCTGACCAAACATATGAATTTTTATTTCGTCGCTTAATAAGCCATTGCTCTAGAAAAGAATATCTTTGGTTTTGTATTTTCTTATAAAATCATGAAAGCACTTTTATATTACTGCTGGTATAAAAGACATCTTTACCATATGTGAAATCTATCATAGCATCTGATGCAGCTAAAATATTTTTTGATATTTTACATCACTTTTAATTGATTTTTCTTTTCACAGTTTTACAATCATTGTTATATTTTCGTACAAGTTTACGAATATTGAAGTTAGTTTGCCCATTTTATGTTCTTAATTTCAACTAGAGTAATCCCTCCCGCGTTGTTTTGAGCCTTTGTGTTGTACCTGCTTTTTAACTGATGTGGATAGATAAAGAAAGCTTTAAATGTTACCATTCCCCACACTTGCAAAATTCCATATTTTTAAAATTAAAATTCCATATTTTATTCAAACCAAATTTAGAAATTTCAACCCTAACCATTCTGAAGATATACAAAAATCATTATTTGATTTGTGTAGGAGGTACATTGCCCACTTATCCGCTTCCGCCCACTTTTCAACTGATTGTTCGTAATATTATTTGAGCCAAATTGAGAGACCCTCACTGCTGCATATAAATATGCGTTTTATATGGGCGTGGTACCGCGTAGTGGAACAATACTAATGCCACCCACCAAATGAAAGCTTTCTACATATGCTTTTATATATTAAGTTTAAATGCTGAAGCAACTTTCGATTTCAAGTAAAACTTATGTAATACAAAAGGGTTCACTCTAACGTCAATAACTTGGACCTACCAATGAACCTACGAGAACCGGATATATATAAAAACTTTGGTATTAACTTCATCTTTCGTTTCAGAGCTTATATAATAAATTCGGCTGACGCATTTGAGAGAACAGAGAAGACACACGCCAAATACAAGCTTTTCACATATGTTTTTTATATAAAACAATTTTAAAAATACTTTCTAACTCACACAAAGTTTAAATGCTGTAACAAATTTCATTTTCAAGTAAAACCCAGGTAATACAAAGGAGTTCAATCTAACGTCATTAACTCGCGAACCAATGGACCTAAAAAACGGCATATACATAAAATATATATATGTGTATATATGTATATATATATATATATATATATATATATATATATATATATATATATATATATATATATATATATATATATATATATATATATATATATATATATATATATATATATATATATATAATATACACACATTGACTTCACCTTTCGTTTAAATGCTTTCACAATAAAATCAGAGAACATTAATTACAACGGTTTTTATTGTCCTTATATATACATAGATTTTAAGCGAATGATATCTTACATATATAATTAATAGGCAAATACGTTATATATATATATATATATATATATATATATATATATATATAATATACACACATTGACTTCACCTTTCGTTTAAATGCTTTCACAATAAAATCAGAGAACATTAATTACAACGGTTTTTATTGTCCTTATATATACATAGATTTTAAGCGAATGATATCTTACATATATAATTAATAGGCAAATACGTTTTTTGTAATCCCTTTTATGTATATACTTTTGAAAATGTATATATGGGCTTAAAGCTTCAATTTTATTTGAATCGGTACAGTATTTTAGGTGAAATATTACTATCAAACTATTACTAACATCCATATTTTTGGCTTAAGGCAGAGGAACATACATAGAATTCTTTCTACTTTTTATTTTAAATTTTTGTTTTTAAATTTATGTGCTGGATTTTCCTCCAAAGATGAAAAGGTATATGTATTTCTCGAATGCGTCGATTGTGTCAACTGCTGAGTTTTCTAGTTAATACTAAACACTAATAATACAAAACTAATACAAGTAATAAAATATAACCAAATTGTTTATTTTATGAAATCCTCAATTAGTGCAGTGGTACTCTGTACAGTTTTTTTGACGTCTAAAATATATCTTCGTTTTTGTTGCATAACTTTAGTTATTGCAAGAATTCTTTCGTTATTTTTATGAAGTCTATGAAACCTTAAATACAGTTTTAAAGAAATGTAAAATATTTATATTTATCTTGTATTAAAAGACTAAAACTAAAATCAATTTGTAAAAAATTAGGGTATTCACTTTATTTTGACTCCCACAGTAAATGTATTCCTGGAGCGTTTACTGTTACTGTTATGTTCTTTAAAACCAGTAATGCTTTGTAACTAATTGTGTAGACTTTCCTGATGCTTGTTTGTTTGCTTTTCGTTTATAGAAAACTAATAAGATAGCGGACAATTAAATAATTTTAATAACATAGTGATTTTTAAATTTTCAAAAATCTACTAAAATGATATTTAGGCTACTTTCCTACCAAACGAAAAATATTCTACTAATTTTGGTACAATTTTATCAACAGTGGCAACACTGGATTGGATATTAATGTTCTCTTTTAATAATAAATATGCAAAAACAAAGCAACACTCCACTTAATACTCCACATTTTCTTTTTTTAACCTATCAAAGAAAAAACTCATAGTAAGAGAAAAGCCGTTACTAAGCAAAAACAAATTTTATGCATTCTTTTGCGATTTACTTTCGTAAATATACTTATTTGGAACGCTACAATAATTTAACGTTTTGTACTTTAAGACTAAAACATTTGGTGAAATAAATTATTAAATTCAACATTTTCACTTTGATATTTTATACTTTTTATTAAAATTAAAGAACTTTTAAACACATTAAATAAAAAATTTCAACGGACGACACTTAGGAACGACCGATTTTGATAATTGCAATTTTGGTAGAATTCTATCAACAGTGGCAGCACTTGAATAGATATTAATGCTCTCTTTTAATAATAAACATGCAAAAACAACGCAATACTTCACTTAATACACCACATTCTTTATTTTTTTTAACTTATCAAAGAAAAGCCTCATAGTAAGAGAAAAACCGTTACTAAGCAAAAACAAATTCTATGCACTTTTTTGCTATTTACTTTCGTAAATGTACTTACTTGTAACGCTAACAATAATTTAACATTTTATACTTTAAAACTGAAACATTTGATAAAATAAATTATTAAATTAAACACTTTCACTTTTATATTTTATACTTTACATTAAAATTAAAGAACTTTTAACACACTTAATAAAAAAAATCAACGGACGACACTTAGGAACGACCGATTTTGATAATTGCAATTTTGGTAGAATTCTATCAACAGTGGAACACTTGAATAGATATTAATGCTCTCTTTTAGTAATAAACATGCAAAAACAACGCAACAATTCACTTAATACACCACAATTCTTTCTTTTTTTAAACCTATTAAAGAAAAAACTCATAGTAAGAGACAAACCGTTACAAAGCAAAAACAAATTTTATGCACTTTTTTGTGATTTGCTTTTGTAGGTAAGCATACTTATTTGTAACACTAACAATAATTTAACATTTTATACTTTAAAGTTGAAACATTTGATGAAATAAATTATTAAATTAAACATTTTCACTTTCATATTTCACATTTTTTTAAAAATAAAGAACTTTGAACACATTAAATAAACAATTTTAACGGACGGCACTTAAGAACGACCGATTTTGATAATTGCGATAATAAAACTAATTTTTGTACATATGGAGTAGAGTTGCCAGACTGAAGCATAAGAAACATACCAAATCCATATCCACTTTTTTTTGCATAACTTACATTTTTATTTAAATTTAATGATGAACTTTCTGTAATAAATGAGGTCTTTGCTTTAATTACAGAAGTTGATAAGTTCATGGATGAAATTGGCATCTCTAATATTAAAAAGACGGTTAGGGGTAATTTGGCTATATATATTTTTAAACGATGTTTTTTATGTATTGTATTACATTAAAATTAAATTAAAAGCATTTCTGTTTTAATAAAGTATTGGTCATTTGGCACGTTTGTACATATATTTGTCTCACAATAATTTTTTTTACCATTTATATACATCTATATACAGTAGTGGACATTAGGTTAGTGCATCTCATGTATGTAGCATTGAAAAGCGTATACATATATTTTTCTAGGCATCAAAATTGAATAAAGTATTTACCCACATCCGTTGTCTACGGTGCGCTTAGTATGTACCTTAATTTATTTTTATTTTAGTTTTTATGTTTAATTTACTTAAACTTCATAGAGTGTTAAGGTCAATTTTGAGCCATTTTTGGAAAAAAGTTGTTTTTATTCAGAATATAAGTGACTTATATAGTTGATAAGCTTTGAATTTAATTTTATTCCAAATATGAACAGAAATATTAGGTTTTTGTAAAAATATATATGCAACGTAATTAGTTATAATTCGTTATAAATCGTGATTTTCTGTTATTCTGAACACCACAATTTGCAACAATTCTACAGTAATAAGATTTAAAAATGAATATGAGGACAGTGAGATCACTATGAGTTTCAGACAAGTTTGAACTCATATCTGAATTTTGACATAAAAGGGCTAACATATGGCCCAAAATTTACCATACGTTCAAAATATAACAGTAAATGAGCAGTGGGTGACATTTATAGGAATAAGCTGATCCGGATATACACATCTTTATATATATATATATATATATATATATATATATATATATATATACGTTTATATATATACATATATATTAAGCTGGTTTTAAAGCTGTGTATATCCGGATCAGCTTATTCCTATAAATGTATATATATATATATATATATATATATATATATATATATATATATATATATATATATATATATATATATATATTACATATTACATATTACATATTACATATTACATATAATATGTACCAAAACTTAGTTTTATTATCGCAATTATCAAGATCGGTCGTTCCTAAGTGTCGTCCGATAAATTGCTTATTTAGTTATTTAAAAGTCCTATAATTTTAACAAAAAGAGAAAATATGAAAGTGGAAATGTTTAATTTAATAATTTATTTCATAAAATGTGTCAATTTAAAAGTATAATATGTTAAATTTAATGTAACAAATATGTATATCAAAGTACATTACAAAAAAATTCAATAAAATTTGTTTTTGCTATTTAACGGTTTTCTCTTTTTATGAATGAGTTTACTTTCGTTAGCGTTGTCAACTTTTGAATTTTAAAAAGCAATAAAGTCGAGAAAAAAACGCGTAATTTTTCAAAAATGCATTTAAAATTGTTTTTAGTTTTATTTAAATTTAAGTTTTTAATATATGTGTACTTAGGAGGTTTTTTCATTTTAATAAAAGTTTGATAAATACAAGCATTTTACATTTTCGGTTCTTTTTAATAAAAATTCAAACACAACAATAACTAAGTCGATATATGTATATATCTTGTTCAATTTGCACCTAATGTAGGTGTGTATTTGACACAAACGCGGTAGGTGCTATCCAATACCGGAGAGTTTTTGACTGATGTTTTGTATTAACAATGAAGTCACTTAGACCAAATTCAATAACTACACTATTACCGTTCTCAAGATATGCAAAATTAAAAAATTTTTGAGTTTGATATATGCGTACACCTGCATATTGTTACGTGACGAATAAGCAGAACAGTTCGCTGAGTGCCATTCACTAATTAATAATGATTTTAAAATTTCGAAACAGCTTTTTACACCTAGAATTCTTAGTAAAATCATCAACGTTAATAATGCGCTATACATAAATAATGTATAATTCCTATAAAGGTCCGTCAACTTCCCACCTAGCGTTGCCTTCGAATGTGTGTTTCAGAGACGTGGTAAAATAACCTTAAATTTAATAAAAGTCTGGAAAACCTCTTTTTGCTGATCCTTTAATGTCCGCCTACTAAGGAACTTAATCAATCATTCAATCTCATCTAACAATTTAATAAGCATTGTTAGTTCGTTTGTATAGTCTATGCTTTTTTATTGCGTTGTTACTTCTTCGTAAAAGTTTTTATTACCATCTGAAGTAATGACTTGGTGCAACCAAAAAGATAAAAAGCACTAAGAATAGAAAACAAATCTCGATAATATTTGCGTCGAAATTTTAAAAAAGCACTAAAAACAGTGCCAAAAGCACTGAGTTGACAACGCTGGCTTTCGTCTTCTCTTTAATATGTTTTTTTTAGTCAACAGACGAAAGAATGTGTTGAACTAAAACAAATGTTGGTTTTGTTTTTTGCTATGATCTTGTTGTTGTTGTTGTTGCATTTCATATCTTAAAAGAGAATATTAATATTTAGTACATCTTTTGTTTATTAGTAGTGAAAGAAAAAAAATAATATTTGTTGTGTTTATTTGTTTTGCTACCGCTTAAGAGTAGTCAAAATAGGGTTACCATTACAAATATAATTATTTAAACTCGAAATCGGTTCGGTTTGTTTATCCGGATCAGCTTATTCCTATAAATGTCACCCATTGCTCATCTACTGTTATATTTTGAACGTATTGTAAATTTTTGGCAGTATATTAACCCTTTTATGTCAAAATTCAGATAAGAGTTCAAACTTGTCTAAAACTCATACTGATGTCACTGTCCTTATTTTCATTTTTAAATCTTATTACTCTAGAATTGTTGCAAATTGTATATATATATATATATATATATATATATATATATATATATATATATATATATATATATATAGTTTTTTTTGTGTTAAATTACTGCCTAGTAATTTTTGTGGGTTCGGTATTTTTTAACACACAAAAAATAAAATGAACAGAAACTAACAAGACTGAAGTAAATTAATGCTACGTATTCCTGGGACAAAGAATTAATTGAAATAATGAACACGCAAAAAAATTTTTGATTCCAAAAAGTACACATATGTAATGTGCTAACCTAATGTCCACCGCTGCATGTTGTGAAGAAAATCGTCAAATTGACGGTAAATCGACAAGTGCGGCAAATGTCTTGTCCTGTCGTTCTTAGGATGAACAAAGGGCCTCAAAACAATCCTCTCATTTGGTCCTGTTTAGTGCAATATGATTGATTTAACTCCAGCTTTGAATGGTTTGGTTAATTTCGATTTGTTGCCTCTAGTTATGCAGTGGGCGATCACTTTACGCGTATTTTCCTGTCGAGTCTGGTTTATGGCAGTTCTTTCTATGTCTTTACGTGGTCCTGAAGCATATCTCCGATCCAGCACCATTTGCGATCGAGAATCTTAATGTTAACTGGACATTGTGTCCATTGTCCTCACAGGTTGGTATTTAAAACGGTATTTGTCTTCCGAAGACAAAGGTTGATGAATACCAGAATATAGGTAACATTGTGTAATATTATATTCTAGGACTCAAATTAACAGTTGAAGGCTGATTTTACGTACCAGTTGAATATATTGATTGTAGTCCGTTTGAAATAGCAGTCGACCTCCACACAGATCATAGATTCAGAACATTTCATCATCGCTACAGCCAAAAATCTTTGTTAGAGTCCTGCCAAGGTAGCAGAAATCTCTAACGCCTTTCAACTCGATATTATGCATCCTGAGTTTGCTGTTGTTAGTGGTGTGGCAGTGCAATACCTTACATTTATCAGTGTTAAGGCTAAGTTCCGCCTTTACAACTTCAATCTTCAGAGATTTAAGTTTAGCTTTGTACTAAGAGGCAAATATCTTGTTGTAGTATTGCGAAAAATAGCGTCAGGGCTACATCCCCGTCAGCCAGCAGTTACTACACAGAAGCTATTCAATTGAGAAAGACGGAAAAATTGAGATACCATAAAAGACGGATAGGAGCTATTTGGCCCATCTAATAAATATTACTTTATATCGGTTTTTTACCCTCAACTCAAGATTTTTGGGGTATTTTAAAAACCTTAAGAATAGATTCTTGTTGAACTCGGCAATATGTTAACAAAAAATGGTGACACTCTCCAGGTATTTCCACTACATTCATTTTTGTGGCATGGTTTTATTTTGTACACTTTTTTGTCGCATTTCGTCTTTGTTGCATAACTTTAGTTGTTGTAAGAACTTATTTGGTTGTTGTTTTGTTAGGAATGTTGTAAAGCTTTAAAATAGTTAAATAAAGACTAAATTCTAGAGAATAAGGTTGTCATTTTACAATGTATGGTCAGGCATTAATGGGTTGAATTGTGTATTTTTCTTTCATGGTATCACATAATTCAATTGCGTACATTTTCAAAAAAAAAAAAAAAAAAAAAAAAAAAAAAAAAAGAATTGCTGGGTCAGTCATGATGGATGATTCACTGAGTAAAACCTTCTGCATGACAACGGCAGTTTGCTGAATGTAACTTGCCCGAAAGTGTAGGGTCAAAGACGGGGCATTGATAGATGCAAGGTAATGTGCTTCGATGCCCCTAACAACATCAAATTCAAAGTGGTGGAATTCAATTGGAAGTCGTAGGTGATAGCTATAACGATAATTAAATGTTGCGAATCTCCAAAGTCAACCAATCTTTGGGTGTTATACGACAAATCATCACTCCTCTATGGATTTAACCCATAGATATTGACACTGCGCAATTGCAGCACTATTCATGTTTTCATCAATCGTTGTCTTCGAAGAATATTGCAAATATTTTCACTCAACATCATCTCAAATATCTACCTATTGACACTGCGCAATTGCAACACTATTCATGTTTGCAAATATTTTCACTCAACATCATCTCAAATATCTAACTGTGGCAATAATCGAACCAATGTCCCATTAACACGGATATTTTCGAGTGCAAATGGTGTTGGATCGGTCATATCTGTCAAACACATAGTAAGGCCTATCATGGATTGGAATCCACAGAAAAAACGCGCAAATTTGGTAACCCAATATATACTTAGAGGTGATCAATCGAACTCAAAGTCAACCAAACCACTCAAAGCCGGACGTAATTCAATCATATTGCACTAAACTGAACCAAAAGAAAGGAGTTTGTTGAGGTTATTTGTTTCTCCTAGAAATTATAGGCCATGCTTACTAACACAGATACCGAATATAACGATTTACCGTCAATTTGAAGATTTTTGTAATGAAAAACATTCAGATATGTAACTGATAAATTAAATATTGGCAGCCAAATATGCAAATGAACCCTATTCGTCTTTCTAAGTAGTTGTGCTAATTATTTTCGCTTGAAACTCAGAAAAATTATTTATAAAAATATTTAGTGTTAAAGATATCAATTCCATTCATATATTCATTAGCGTCTGTCATTATTACAACAAATTTCCCACCAGATTCTAGCAAAATGTAAATTTGTGAGAAGATGATGTTTTAATGCTTCCTATGCCGCACGTCTGGCATCTCTACTACATACATATGTACCAAAACTTAGTTTTATTATCGCAATTATCAAGATCGGTCGTTCTTGAGTGTCGTCCGTTAAAATTGTTTATTTAGTTATTTAAAAGTTCTATAATTTTAACAAAAAGTGAAAATATGAAAGTGGAAATGTTTAATTTAATAATTTATTTCATAAAATGTGTCAATTTAAAAGTATAATATGTTAAATTTAATGTAACAAATATGTATATCAAAGTACATTACAAAAAAATGCAATAAAATTTGTTTTTGCTATTTAACGGTTTTCTCTTTTTATGAATGAGCTTACTTTCGTCAGCGTTGTCAACTTTTAATTTTAAAAAGGAATAAAGTCGAGAAAAAAACGCGTAATTTTTCAAAAAATCATTTAATTTTGTTTTTAGTTTTATTTAAATTTAATTTCTTAATATATGTGTACGTGGGAGGTTTTTTCATTTTAATAAAAGTTTGATAAATCCAAGCATTTTACGTTTTCGGTTCTTTTTAATAAAAATTAAAACACAACAATGACTAAGTCGATATATATACATCTTTGTTCATTTTGCACCTAATGTAGGTGTGTATTTGACACAAATGCGGGAGGTGCTATCCAATACCGGAGAGTTTTTGACTGATGTTTTGTACTAACAATGAAGTCACATAGACCAAATTCAATAACTACACTATTACCGTTCTCAAGATATGCAAAATTAAAAATTTTTGAGTTTGAGATATGCGTACACTTGCATATTGTTACGTGACGAATAAGCAGAACAGTCCGCTGAGTGGCATTCACTAAGTAATAATGATTTTAAAATTTCGAAAGAGCTTTTTACACCGAGAATTCTTAGTAAATTCATCAACATTAATAATGCGCTATACATAAATAATGTACAATTCCTATTAAGGCCCGTCAACTTCCCACCTAGCGTTGCCTACGAATGTGTGTTTCAGAGACGTGGTAAAATAACCTTAAATTTAATAAAAGTCTGGAAAACCTCGAGAACGCCGAAGGCAATTGGAAGTAGTTATGTCTTTTTTCTGATCCTTTAATGGCTTCCGCGAACTAAGGAACTTAAGCATTCAATCTCATCTAACAATATAGTAAGCATTGTTAGTTCGTTTGTAAAGTCTACGCTTTTTTATTGCGTTGTTACTTCTTTGTAAAGGTTTTTATTATTTTTATTACCATTCGAAGTACTGACTTGGTGCAACCAAAAAGATTAAAAATGCACTAAGATTATAAAACAAAACTTGAAAATTTTTGCGTCGAAATTTTTAAAATGCACTAAAAACAGAGCAAAACGCATTGAGTTGACAACGCTGGCTTTCGTTTTCCCTTTAATATGTTTCTTTTTAGTCGACAGAGGAGAGAATGTGTCGAACTAAGACAATGTTGTTTTTGTTATGATCTTGTTGTTTTTGCGTTTTATAATCTTAAAAGAGAATATTAATATTTAGTACATCTCTCGTTTATTAGTAGTGAAAAAAATAATATTTGATGTGTTTATTTGTTTTGCTAATGCTTAAAAGTAATCAAAATAGGGTTACCATTAAAAATATAATCATTTAAACGCGAAATCGGTTCGATTGTGTAATAAATAAATTCATCATAAAAAATTTCTTATTTTAGTCAAACATCGTTATATATGTTGAAAAGTAAGTCATCCCATGATAATAAAATATATACTTAATTTAGAGATAAAATTATAATAAAAATATTAAAAATAATTTTGTGTGCTTATGTTTACTTATGCTCTAATTATAAACAAAATACTTCAATTTATTAAAAGCAAAATTTGTAAGGCATTTGTTGTACGAATTACCACTTCTACCAACCAACTGGTCCTCGATCCAATCCCAGTCCACATCATCTGAAAAAAATAAGAATTCTACTTCGGTATCACCTCATAACATTAGCTAGTAACTGGTTATGAGTGTTACTACTATTGAAAACTTCTCTAATGAATTTTTTGTTCCGAGACTGCGTTACTCTGTAGGTTTTTTTCAATGAATTTAAAAAATAGAGTCGGGTGCAGCTCATTGGCTAAGAGAAGTTATGGATTTTATTTATAGACGTTGTAATATCATTCGGAATGCAAAACAGTTTTATTTTTTTATAAACGATGGTGGCTCCATAATTGCTGGACCTAAGAAAAAAAAGGGTTACAAATTTAGATATTAAGTTTCTGTCTAGCTTCTTTAAATAGCTATCAAGCCCAAACTTCGCGTTCTAATTTTTAGCAAATTTTTTACCACCCAGCTATATTTATAAGTTTGAAAAATAGTCCGAGAATGCCAAATCTGTGAAAGAAGGTACATGATGAAGCAATTCCAACTTTAATGCATCGATTTTAACAATAAAACTTTCTTTTCTGCCAACACATTTATTTATCATTTAAACGCTGCAAGAAGTTAGCAAAATACTAGTCGTTGATCATTTTTTTTTTTTTTTTTTTGAAATTTATGTCCATATGTAGGTATGTAATCAATAAAATTATCACACATTCACAAAAAACGTCATGACATTTCATTTAGATGCAACTCACTTCTCTCACCAGTGACTTTTTTTTGTTCCCGAAAATCAATGGTAAGCTGCGTGTTCAACGATTTACGAGCGCTGTTTTGGAGGTGTCTGAAGAGGAATGAGAAAACTGCTTTGAGAAATGATTTGAACGAATTCTTTTTTTTTTTCCTTTCGCCTGAGACCAGTACTCAAGGGATAACCACTACTAATGCTGTGCATTGTGCTGGTACTAGGAAAATAGGTTGTGGGAAGGAGAATAGAGGGAGTAATGTTTATGGACGATCGATTTAAATTTGCTCATGAAGAAGATTCTTTATATAATGCATTTTGCGATTCATTGGACAATCAACTACAAATGGATGCGCTCTACGAAAAATACGAGTACTATGTAAGTATATATGATTATTAGAAATTAGTTCCTTAATTTCGTCAGAACATATTCCATTGTAGTACCGATAGAAAAATGAAACATACGCCACGTTGCGACGGTGCTCTAACAAATCGATAGAGTTGGCTACCCTACCGTCATTAATAAGAACCTTCGCCCTCTACTGTACATGGTCGCGAAGCTCCAAAATAGACTTTAAAGCACCGGCCCATACATGAGAGTTTTATTCCAATCTGGGACGGATATAGGTCTTGTAAATATTAAGGAAATCAGATGGGGTGAAGTAATTCTTGCACCGTCTTATAAACCCTAGTCACTTGAATGCTTCTTTCGACACACGAAATATGTGATCGTTCCAACGAACGTCACAGTAAATTCTCATGCCCAGAGCATGAAGAGCATCTGATTCCTCAATATCTACACTACCCACAGACACAGATGACAACACACCACCACGTCTGTATGTCAGAAAAGAACATTAGATCTTTCCCGCATTAAAGTTGACCCTGTTTGCGCTACCTTACTCAGAGATTTTCGCCAGGTCGCTTGTAAGTGTGTCGTTCATATTCCGCCTTTTCGCCCCAATCTCCAAAATGCTCAGTCTAGAATAAAAGAATATAAATAACAATTGTTGCTGTCATCTGCAAAAGTGTAAATAGGATTGGAAATGAGAACAAGAAAGTCGTTAGGAAATATTAGAAATAGAGTTGGAGAAAGAACAAAGCCTTGCGGTACCCATAAATTTTTCCTGAAATCATCGGATGAAATCCCTCCATAAGCACTTTTATAGAGCGATTTCTGAGAAAACTCAATATGAATCGAGAGAAGTGACTGACACCAAAAGCAATAAGCTTTGATATGAGAGCCTCATGCCAGACTCTGCCACGAATGGAGAATGAAAAGTGTTTTGATCGTCAAGGGGAATATTTTGAACAACAATAAAGTCATTTTCTTTTAAAAATATTTGTTATTATTTGCTATTCCCGAATATAAATAGTACCCCTCGTTTTGGCTAATAAAATGGCTTTGTTATTAACCCTTATATGACTGATAAGGTACTCGGGTACCAATGGCATTTTGAAATTGTTGTTTTTTTTTCTTTTGTAGAAGTTGAGAAATGCATTTTATATAATGTTCTTAGCCGCTGCGTTTATTAATTTTTTCCTTCTTCTATTTTTTTAATTTTTTTATTTTTTAATTGCTATTCTGTATGATATTTGTGTATACATACATAGATAAGCTGCCCGAGTACCTCGTACAAAATGTGTAGTTTTTTTGTTAATCACATAAAGGTTAATCAATTCTGTTTCGTCTAAATTATGAGCTGTAAGCAGTATGAATTGTAATTGATCGTGATGCTAGTCTGTATCAGCATCATCATCACCTTATCCATCAAGCACTATTGCAGAACTCTGCGACCCATGGGATCTGTTGTGCCTCTTCCGATCTACAGTTTGTTTAGCAGATTTGCTGCCTACTTGATGAATACAAGCAAATTTGATACCATAATGTCACCCAAGAAGACCTTATGTCTAGCTTCCCTATATCTGATGCCTGTAGGGTTGCCAGATTTGAAATCAAAGAAGTCAGTAAATAATAGAAAGAAGTCAGTACATTCAGTCAAAAATCTGTACATATTTTGTTAAAAACAAAAACCTTATATTTATGGATTTCTTGTATATTTGTATGAACAGTATATGTATTTATATGGACTGAAAACTTGTAAAAAAAAATAGGTAGACGTTCGCGTTTGGCTTAAAATAAAAGAGAAATGCTTTATGAGTACGAAATTGATTGATTTTTGAAAGACAATCTCGTTTAATTTTATGATTAAAAATAGTATATTTTTTATCATTTATTCTTTAAAATATATTTTTTGTGGCGACAAAATAAACTTCCAGACAGAATTTCGCCACTTACTTGCGCTTGTTATTTTTATTTTTTTCCAGTCTCGAATATTTTTTATATATTGCAATTTCCTTTTTAAATAAGCTATCAATCAAACCAGTGACATTTACAGTTGAAGAATTTGAATTAAAAAATATTTCCTTCTTTTTTAGAATTTGCTCGATCAAACCAATACCTATTGAATCTGGACTACTTTTCATAGTTTCACAAATACTTCACTGGGTCTTGCAAACAGAATAAGCAACAATACAATAAGAAACTCTGTAAGAAGTTGCAAGTCCGACCATACTTGGAAACCTCAGAGTGACGCCCAAATTGCGGGCTGATCGACGCACTAGAGTGGCAAAATCCACTTCCAATCCTTGACTATATTGAAGATGGTAGTAAGTGGTGATACACAGAAAGGTTTCAGACCGACCAACTGGAGGTATCGTAGCAATATTTGACCAGTTTAGATGTCATATGATTCGGGTCAAGTGCCCTTAAGGCTGCTTGGTTGTCAGGGAATATATTAACAGTCTTACTCTTGATCCCATAAAGCAATGGCCGTGATCTTAGCCTGGTACACACTCAATGATCTTCCCAGTGCGATTGACAAGTTTCGGTTGGGTTCATGAACACCAGCACCACAGTCATTAATTTTGGAGCCATTGGTATATCAGTTTAGAATGCTAGTCTGTAACAGTTTACAATATAACGAAAAAATTTATGTCCAATATTCACCCACATCATTCTCATTCTTTGCAAATTCTGCATTGTCTTTCTTTTTTATCATAAAAAAGTTCCGAGCACATGAGATCCCTAGATTATAAAATATTGCTTATGAAAGCTAGAAATCTCTGAATAAGTTAGCCAAGCATTTGATTGGTGTATTATTCATGGACATGAGAACATTAAACGTAACTAAGCGGCAGATGAACTTGTATGGGCAGGTTAAACATGTCCAAAGGTATAAACGTTCAAAGGACGTCTTTGCTGCAACAAAAGAGTTGGACAAAATTTACGCCTTCGTTAAAAGGATTGGGTGGCTGGCGAAAGCTGGGCAGGAGCTGTGAATACTTTGATACGATAATGGATACATGGTAGCACAACGAGACAAACTTTCTGAATCCAAGTGCGATTTTCAAAATTTTTAAATCAATGTAACTTATTACATGAGCAAAAGAATTTATCAACTTTCTTAAAAAAAAGAGTGAACGGGTACAAAAGCGAGACACTTATCATATCGAAGCAATTTTTTTTTCCATTGCGTGATGGATCTTTTTTCCGTTAGGTTTGGTGAGGTTATATGGGTCGTTCTTATTCCGCGAGCTCACTCGTAGTTCCTATGGCCCATTGTGATACCCTTAACAGGGACAGACGCATTGAGGAGGTCGAAAGGCCGGACATGAGAGAGTCCCAGAAAAGATCCCCACCTAAAGACAAAAAAAGCTAACCGGTACCCTCGCCGAAGTTAAAAAACTTCGACAGTGACACATCCCTAAGACATTCCAGTTCATAGAAATGACATGTACTTAAGTGCTTTAGTCTAAACTCCCATAGAACAGGACAGTCGCAGAGAAGATGTTACACCGATTCTTCCTCCTCCTCATCCTGATAGCTTCTACATGATACAGCGATGACAATGTACAATGCCCGGTTATTATGCCCGAAAGAATTCCGATCCACCTCCCTACAAACCTAAGAAGAGACCTAGTCCATTCCATAGAAAGAGAATGCCAAAGGATTCTGGATATTCTGCAAGTGGTGATATTGGCCCACCTGTGTTCCATCTTGCTCAGTGTTGATTTATCTAACAAAATCGATGATATCGCTCCAGCTGTGGAGACATTTGGATTTACTCATACGAGTCGAGAGCACTAATTGCGGCGAGACTGTCTACATAGATCCTAAAAGATCTTGAGGCCTCGGGATTTAGTTCTCGGATACGCCTAGTGGCCATATCTATAATGTAGACCTCCGCTTGAAAAGAAGTGCCAGTCTCGGGTAGTCTGAGAGAGACTCTGAGGTCCAGATCATTAGAGTAAAAGCCTGACACTGTACGCGTTTCTGTCGCTAGCCATCGATACAGAGCGCGACTGTGTCATCACGAAGCACAGATCGAGCAGCCCACTCATCCCTAGAATGTATCCTGTCCTAGTAAGTTCAACCGAAGTTCAAAGTAGGTATCGCTAATCTGTCAGAGGCGTTAAAATCGGTCCATCCACTTTTTATAGAATGGTACCGTGACTAATAAAAATGTGCTTCAGTCCACCCGACTCAATGAGTCTTAGTGCTGACTTTGCAGAGACACATTTAACAAAAATATCCAGGGGTGATAGGCTCAGCAATATCTGCAGACTGGCCTGTGGAGCGGAACCCATGGCACCGGTGATTGGAAGACAGGCTAGCCTCTGCACCCTATTCAGAATGGTCAGGTATGACCCAATATCCACCGACTGCCATAAGACAAGAGCGCTATAGGTCAGGATTGGTCTGAATAGCACGATGTACAACCAATATAAAATATGGGGTCTTTGACGCCATTTTATCCCAAAGATTATCCCACAAATGTAGAAGGCACATAATGCCTTTCTCATTCGACTCTCAGCATTACGTTTTCACGAAATCTTCGAGCCCAAAATTACGTCCAGGTACTTAGTTTCCTTCGAGAATTTCAGAGTAATGCCGCCCAACTCTGACGGCCTCTGGTTTATACCGCTTGGTAAACAGAACCAAAAAATTTCCCCCTGATAAGCAGCACGACGTCATCCGCATATGCGCCCACCTTGGTACCCATGGCACTGAGCTTTTTTTCCGTTAGTTCTCCTGGAAGCATATGGCTTTTACAAAGCTCTCTACTTTACACAATTGATTTTGTTTTTTCCCTAGTTCCTGAATTTTGCGTATTCAAGAGTTTCTTGGTCGGTCATGATTACTTGAGTGATATTCTGGTGATGCTACCGGAACTTTTTTGAATGGTATGATTGATCTACACCCATTTTCTTTTCCTTATCTATTTCCGTTTGTGTGCCTCATTAATTATGTCCCACAGCTCTGTGCTACTTATGGTGTTAGACCAATTTATTCTACGTATGACTCTGAGGCACCTGTTGATAAATACAGCCAGGTTTCACTGCCATATAGCAGAATTGATCTAACATATGAGTTGAATATTCTGAGCTTAGTTCGTCTGGATATACATATGTGAACTTCTTCATACTGACTAAAATTGTTAAAAATTGCTTCTAAATTTTATCACAAAAATATTTCTTAGTTTTTTGGTTCAAAACTAAAAATCTATGACAATAGCAAATACAACGCTTATCACTATATTTACTATAGAAAAATATATTGCGATGAGACAGAAAAATTGCGGTTGACAAAAAAAAAAAAAAAAAAAAAAAAAAAAAAAAAAAAAAAAAAAAAAAAAAAACTTTTGTCTCCAGAGAAAACAAGTGATGAGCAGACAACCGAATATAATGGGAAATTGAAAAACTGAAGTTTTCAAATTTTTTTAACTTTGCTTATTCGCTTAAATTTTGTTATAGAATATAAAGGTTGAAAACTTAAGCTGAATTTAAAGAAATAAATGACCAATAATCTAATATGTATATAGATAATAGTAAGCAATAAGGATTAATAGATTTTGAATATAGTGGAGGATTAGTTGTAAGTTATAAATTTAAAATTTTTAATATTTTCAACGATAATGATTATAAGCCAGCAACTAGTCAAAAGTTAACACCTTTGCCTGTGAAAACAACCATAATAATGAAATAATAGTGGGAGTTTATAATGTCCAAGTTGGATTCTTTCTTACATATTGGCTTGCATTATCATATCCATACATAAGTTTAGCGGCATGTTTATAATTTGTTGCTTACTACAATTACAACAAAACTAATATTGTTAGTTTGTCATTTCGTTTATTTGCAAATACGTGTTAGTGCATTTAATTTGATTTTTGTTTAGTCTTTATATGCATCTATTCATTGTCCATTTTTCCAGTCGTTGTTTTTTTTAAACTTTTTTTCTAATGTATATCATACCGAACTGTTAGTGACGAGTTAGGAGAGCAGGGAGAGGGGAAAGTTTTGTGTATGTATATATTAGAATTTTTGCATATTTTACGTGCTTTTTACATTTTTAATACAAATATATTTTTTTATTTTTTTGTTCTCGACTATTTTTCAATTTATTTTAGCATAGGAAAACGGTTTTCTTTTTCATTTTCTTGCTTAGTAAACACACTCACTTATACAGTTGAACACTTGGAGTTTCTGTATAGTTTACCAAAGTAAACAACATTCACAGCCCAGGGTATAATTCTATTGTTTGCTCGTTATTTTATCAATTATGCTTGAACGCGTGTTTAGTAGTTTGGTTTCCGTTTTTCTCTCTCTCTTTGTTTTTAGAGAGACCAACCATGTTTCTGCATTTGATGGTAGTATGAGTTTATGTGTTTAAGTGTATATGTGTGTTGGTCCTTAACTAATGGCTTTTGCCTATTAGATTTAATTAAGTAAATTAGAATTTCAGTTTTTTTGCTTCCTCTCTCTCTCTCTCTCTCTCTCTCTCTCTTCTTATTTTATGGTATCCGCTCCATTAAAAAAAAAGAAAAAAAAAAATATAAAAAAAATTATAATTATAAAATAAATCCATTTTGTCGTAGACCGACTAATAAAAAATCAAAAATTATTATGACTCTAGAGTGTTTTGCCCTTTTGCTCTTTCATTTTAGTTTATAAACTTAAGTAAATGCGTTGCTATTATTGAAAGAAAATTGAAAAAAAGGTGAACGAAAGAAAAAAACATAATTTTCTTAAGTACTTTTGAACAAGCAAAACAACCATTAGCTAAAGCTTTCAACACTAATATTCTGTCGACACTTTAAAAAAGGTGGCCTTTGGCAGGGGAACACGTGCCTTTTCGTTTACAGCCTTATGTTGTTATGCTCTTTTAGACTCTTCCGTACCTGTGGAGTACAAAGAGTTTTAATTATATTAATATTTTATGAGGCTTAAAATTTCATACTGATAAAATTATTTATTTATTGTAATATTCTTTTTTTAGCAGCTAAGCAAAATAAATTAGAAAATTTATGCTGTTCAAACAAGATAATCTCCAATTAGAGTCTTGGAAAAAAATTAAAAAAAACATATTTTAAATATGTTGAATGGTGTGTTATACTTGTAGATAATTTCAGTAATTCAGTTCTCCAGGTATGAAAAACACCTTGTTTATTTTATGAAAGAGGCATAAAGGCACCTAATTATTTATTGGTACTTTTCCAATGTGTGCCACTGTGGTATGGTAGGTAAGACACCCGCCTACCAACCAGAAAGTCCTTGGTTCAATACCAGACCATCTGAAAAAGAAATAAGTTCTTTCAACAGCGGTATCACCTCATAACATTATCTATTAACTGTTTATGAGTATTAATACTATTGAAACCTTATCTAAATGTATTTGCAGTTCGGAGCCTGCGTTAAACTGTAGGTCCCTTTCAATGAGTCTAAAAATAGAATCGAGTACAGTTCATTGACTGAGAAAAGTCTCCGTATTTCTTCATGGAATGTTATGAGAGTTAAATGTATACTTTTCCAATAAACTTACGTATTTAACTATTGAAAAAAATAATCGGCTTTCAAATCTATTTAATCACATGATGCACTTGCTTAAGCATTGCACTCAGTCACAAAACAAGAATTTGATTTCCTAAAACACTCGTGAGCCGTATTACCAGATCTATGTATGTCAAATGCTCAAACTAAAGGCATAATATATCATCCAGCTGAAATATTTTCGTTAGCGATCTCTGTACTCACATATGTACACCCAGCAGCAAAAATCTGCATACAAAATATATTATTTTTTTCTAGGTTAATCAAATTATATTTATATAGTTTTCTTAATTTAAAAATGTTTTAAATTATTACTTACCCCGTCTTTAAATATAATTTTTTTTTGATATATTATCGATTTACTTTACGATTAACATCTCTAGTGCAGCAAAAGTCTGCGTACAATGTATGTTTCGGTCCTTGTGGCGTTTTTTTTCTATTATTATTTTAACTAACAAGTAATTAAGGGTTTAAAAAGAAAATTTATAAATTCTATCGAAATAAGTCAAACGAAAAAATAAATTCATGAGAAACAGAGAAAAATTATAATAAAGTTATGGAAGGAAGGAAAAGCTCTTTGAGAAATTGGCAATACTGTTAATAAAACATATTCCCCAGTGTAGAGAATTGTGAAAACGTGGACGTCCTGTCTGTCCACCTGTTCTAACTGTACAGGAAAAACGGCACATTCTGCAATTAGTCCAACAAAATTCTAAAACTACGTCAAGAGAAGTCACTAAATTTGTTGAAAATCATTTTAATAAAAAAGTTTAAAAAATGCTAATTACAATAGTCACGTAGCACGTAGTAAGCTCTGGTGTCACTTGTAAATCATATGAAGCAAATTGTTATTGCCAAAGACAATTTAAACAAGTCAAAAGAATTCTGGCAATAAGTCTTAGTTATAGCCAAAAACATGTTCTGCATTTTTGGCGTTAAAGGCAAACAAGTAACTGGAGAAAACCCGGAATAGCGCTTGATCATCAGAATTAAAGTGGCATTGTAAAGCATTGCTGATGCGGATGCACGGTGTGGCGAAGCATGTCTTACCGAGGAGTGGCAAATTTGGTTTTTATTCTTTCTAAAATGAATATATCTCGACATATTAAAAGGAAATTTGCAGCCAAGCGTAGCAAAGTTTAACTTGGGTAACGATTACTAACACACAGCTTATAATACAAAGCCTGAGCTACCTACAATATTCCCATAGAACCTTTATGGGATTTATTAAGACACCGTATTCAGCAGCATAAAATTTCTTTCAAAATAACATTCAAAAATGTGATGGTTAAAGAATGGATTAAAATTTTCGTTAAAGTCACGTCGATTCTATCCCAAAACGTTTGGCGGAGATGCCCGAATGAGAAGAAAACATATGAATAAGCTGTTAAGCTGTTAGTTTTTTGTATATATATGAAATATCCTTTTTGTTCAAAATAACTACAGATACCTTTAGAAAAAATCCTAACAAAAAAATAAAAATGAATGTTTTACAGTTTATGCAAAATGTTTTTACTTCTTTTAATTGTGACTTTTGTTGCTGGGTGTTGTTAAATATCTGTAATAAGATCGGGTTGCAAAGTCTTCCTCGACTTATACAGCACCGTAGGTAGTATTTCATTGAATTTGTACCGAAAATATTTTTTAGCTAAACTGTTTGATTTTTATATTTGCCGTTTTGTGAATCATCGTGACAAACGCTAACAATGTTAAATCATTGATGACTGACGATGAATTTTCTTTGGTGTGTTTCATAATACCTGTTGGTTAAAATTATTACTTAAAAATTTGCAGGTGAATTGTTGCGTCTGAGGATGAAGCAATCAAAGCTATTCAAACCAAATGAATATTTTGATAATTTTTAATATATATATCTGCTAGTAAGGCTTTTGAGCCTAAATTATGCACAAATAAATTTTAAAGCCTCATCATAACTAAATATATAAAGCTTGTTAACACATAGTTAAAAAGTTCTGAACAAATAGGACCTGTATCAAGTTTTTCTGCTATAAATTCTATACATAAGATTATATTTTAATGTTTTTTTTTTTATCCAAATTGAGACTTAAGGTTTTAGTTTATCTTGGTTACTTTTTTTTTGCAACACTGCTTGATACTGATTCGATGGCAATGATTCATCGATAAGGCAACAATGTCACTCAAATACGCCATCGGGAACCTTTTAAAATTATCAATATTAAAAACTTATCTTCGGTAGATTAGTTGGTAGTCTACCAAAATGGTGACCGTTTGGTCAATTCCCGGCGAGCATATGGTCTTAGTCACTCCACTCGAATTAATTAGAATATAATTTCCTATTGTATTGTAATTCAAACAAATACACTCAAAACTCGTTTTATACGAATTCGTTTTATGTGAATTGAAATTTATGCGGTTTTAACCATAGAACCATAATTTTTTTATATATAAGCACTAACCATTAGTCGAAAGGACTAACATACATTTGCAAAACTCATTTTCGTTCTGCAACAAAAAAAAAAAAAAAAAAAAATCATATTCATTAAAAATATAACAAAATATAAGATTGAAAGTTATATAAACACTAACAATTAGTCAAATCGGCTAACACTAGCTTTATAACTAAAAAAACACAAGTCATTGAAGAAATGTAATTGCTCACTAGAAGGGAACACTGGCGACAGAGAATATAGAAGAGTTCATGCTGATCGTGCAATAAAAAGCTGTATATGAAAGTAAAGGCGATGTTAGTCGAATCGACAAAGGTTACGGTTCTATGGTTAAAATTATCGTTTTTGTTTTTTTTGTTAAGTATTATACATTTAAATTAATAAAAGAAACACTAAAATCAGCAAATATGAATTTTAACAGAAATGTAAATTAACGCCAGCTTAATTATTGCTTAAGTGCTTAAGTAGCACTTGTAGAGGTAGCGGATGACAACAATATTAATTTTATTAAAAATAATGTCGAAGACAATCGTTGCGAAAGTGATTGTGAAGAAATTATTTCCAAAAAACTTCTGATTTTTTAACAAAGTTAATACTGTGCAAAACGAAATTTTTAATGTGGATCCAGAAACCGAACGAACGGATTTTCTGGATATCAAAGCTGTATAAACAACTGAAAAACACAAATTATTTTACACAAAAAGAAAAAGTTGAAACTCCTGAAAACTCGTTAATCGTTCCCTCTAGTCATAATGAGAATATATCTTGTGATGAAAATGCCGTTCAACCAAATGATGACAATACACTAATTCTTCGTTTTATTATGTATATTCTTATCGTAAATGAAACAATTTTTTGATGACTTTTTTATGTGATCTTTTTTTAAATTTGGGATCGAATCAGTAGTTTTTATATGGCGGTAGTGTATTGTTTTATGCGACTTCGGTTTATATGAATTTTCGTGGAACGGATTAATCGCATAAAACGAGGTCTGAGTGTTAATAAAATAGCCTATTTTTAAGCACTATTAAGACAACTGAAAATTCAAAATTAAGAAAGTAGGTGTAAAAGGAATTAACAACAATTATAAGCTTCTTTAAACTATGTAACATATTAACCTTAATAACTATTATGTTACTCTATAATTTACTAGTTGTCCATTTTTATTTAAATATCTCTTAGAAATGACACAAGCCATGTATGTCCAACTATAGCTTAAACTATAATCATGACACATATAAAGAATTTGTTCTACATTCTTGCTAATAATGCAGTCAAACTTTTACACAAATTTCTAAATCTGTTTTTTGCTTTTTTCTCAATTTGCTTCTCGAACACAAATGAAATATCCATTTTAGCTTTTAGTTGTACATGTGCATGAGCATGTAAGATGTCGTATTATATTTTCGAATCCGTTTGTTGTAATTTTTTACCAAAAAAAAAACTTGAAGAAAATGTAAGAACTTTTTGGCTTACATGGCGTTTAGCCATTTGGCCAGAGGTTTCTTATCTGTCTTGCTTGTTCTACTATTTAACACCAAGCATGTCAAATATCACGTAAATGAATATGTGGGGGTTTACAAAGCCATTGATGGCAATTTGACATATTCTACTGTTGCATTTACTTTTAGGCTAAAGTAGTATTGGGCAAAAGAAAGTTTGGTTGTTAGCAAAGTACTCAAACGTTATTTGCAAAAAATTGTATTTCTTAAGTGCAAATGTATCTTAATGACTAACTTTATGATGTTTACATATAATGTTACATAAAATGTGATTTATGCTATGAATTTTTTCGGGATATAATAAGCATGTGAAAGAGGCTTGTTATGTAACTGATTAATTTTTGCCAGACGATCCTTAAAGTGAGCACCGCAAAGAAACTGTTTTGGTAAAGTTTAGGTAATTTTATTGCATCAAATACAGTGGTTCTCACCACAATATCATGCCTTGCCTTTGATGAAATCAATATAAGATTAATTTTTGATTAAAGCAGCAGCACAATCTCTCACAAGATATCATATTTAAGCCACTGTTGACTTTTCCGTCAAATCATAGAAGACTTAAGAAAAAAATTTCTAACAACCAATAAGATACAGATAAAACAAAAAGATAAGATAAAATAAAACAAAAAATGTATGTAACAATGTTTAACATTTTTGTTGTATTAAGATTAATTAATTAATTTATTAGTTATATATAAAAACTGATATCGAACATATGACCGCTATCAGAAATCATACATATGTTGATGGTTTAATTTTCGTGGTAGTTCACTGCACGCAAATAGTCAAGTTGAGTCGAAAGTATCATTCATATTCTATTAGGTCCAGCCTATAGCTGTGAAATATCTTAATGGATTATATAGTCAAGACCTTAATAAATCCCCAAAATTGAACATATTGCTAAGTTACTTGATCAATTTAAACGGCTTTTTTTTTTTCGCAAAATGTGAAGTGGTGCACTGTCCTGTAAAAACCACATATCAATAGTATCCATATATCAATAGTATATATAGAGCACCATACACAGTACACCTTTGGCATGCAAAATCTTCTCAAAATTTCTTTTTGAATTTCAGAACCATCTGAATGGTTATATGTATCGAATAAAATAAATGTCCAGAAAAGTCAGCTAACTGTTCTTAAATGAATTCCGTAAATCTATGGCAAATTAAATGGTTGCCGACTTCAATTTTTGCACCAGTACAAAAAATTCTAGATGTTAAGCACTTAATTTAAAGTTTAAAATGTTGAAAATAAAATAAATATTAAACCATTAAAATCGGTTGGCTATTGCAGATTTCATTCAAAACTTTGACCAAAATTAGCGAAAAATGTTTTCTTGCAAAATTAGCGAAAAAATGTTTTCTTGCAAGACTAGCGGAAAATTTTTTTCTTGCAAAATTAGTGGACATTTTTTTTAGTTTATTTCCAAAAAGTTATAAAAAAATTCTAAGAATATAAATTTTATTGTAAGCCAAGTATGGGTTGAAAGTAAAGTAACCCATAAAGGCAGTTGCCTAACTTTGACAAGAGTAAAGGATTCATTTTTTATGGCTATGGTAAGTCAAAAATATTTTAAGAATACAATTTTTTATTATTGTGGTAAAAAACCCAGTACAAAATGCACTTTTAAGAAAGATAACACAATTTTTTCATCATTCAACACTGGTTTGCGAAATCGCAAAGACAAAAGCTGGTTAGTTATTGGTTTGTCATTTACGAGTATGGATCGTTTAACAACCGTATAATACGTAAAAATAGTTAAAACTTACTAGTCATTCAGACTTAGTAGTGATTCAAACCTGACCGAACTTTCGAACAGATTATGTCTTCAGCGATGAATTCTCATTCGGTGGTTACCTCAACAAGAAAAATTGTCGCATATGGTGCTCGAAGAACCCACAAGTGATTGTGCAATAGCCAATGTATCCGGAAGAAATGACTGTTTCGTGCGCATTATGAAATGAAAGTCAGTATTTTTGGTCAGTATTTTTTCGAAAATGACGCTGGAAGAAAAGTTACATTCAGTCCAAAATGTATAGCGCTATGGCGCTATGACAGTCACTTAAATGACATTGTATTTCGTATATGATGGCAAGGTCCAAGCATTACAATGAAATATAAATTTAATCGAAATCATAAATTTTTTTGTGTTAAAGTTAAATTATTTTTGAGACCTATAAATGGATAACCATGTACACTTTCACTTTTTAAGGTGTTATGAAAGTAAACAGGCCAACTTTGCTTAACCTTTTCAATTGCATTTAAGTTACATTACATTAAGTTCATCATGCAGTTTTCAAATGCATTGGTCACATATTCCATTTCATATACATTTTTGTACTCTTTCATTTTTGAGTCTCGAATTATGTTCAATAATTAATAGTGACCCATATTTCATATACATGTCTTTTATTACAAATACGAACACCGTACCCTCTCAATCAAAAACTAATAAATAAAGTAGACATTAGCATTTGAGAGATTAGTTTTAAATAAACCACATAATATATATATTATAACAAACAGTGATTATTTAATGCCGTCACTCCTCTAGGGATCATGTTGGCTTTCCACAAAGCATCCATTAGTTTGTTTCAGTTTCAGTAATCAAGTTGAATTTCAAGCTAAGTAGATGATTACGATTGTGTGTAGTGGTAAAGATCCTTGCTAAGTGGTGGTGGTGGTTATCCTTACTTAGCAGTGAAAGAGATTGAAATTTTTTTAAATGAAATTAAGTTCATTGCGACCTTTTAGTAAAATATCGAAACAGTCGTGTTATTCTTATATGCTCCTGTAAAAGAAAGAAGATTTTTGTTAAAAAGCTTCTCTTTGAAGATGAAAGAATAATAAAATTTAATTATTTCACATACATATTATAAGTCATTTCGAAGTTAAAAAAAAAAAAAATTGTACTTTTTGTAAAAAAAATCATTAAATTCAAAAATCAATAAATTAATCTTAAAAGCAAAATTGTTCCTTTCTCTTTAGCGTTTAATTATTTTTCTTGAAAACCTGTTTAATATTCTTCGTCGGCTATACATAGTTTATTATAGCCTTGCAAACATCACATTTAATAAATTTTATTATGGACAAGAGATCCATCATTTTGGTTTAATGTAAATTATATATGGTTTGGTAGTATTGAAATTTTTCTTTTCTCCTTCTTTTATTCCTTCTTTTTTGTTTTTTTTTTGGAAAACATACAGCAAAAGTTAAAGTTTGAAAATAATTTTTTTTGGCTGCTGCCAATGCTGCCGTTTTTAAAATAGAAAACTTTTATGTTTTTGAGCAGTTTTTAAAGAACTCTTGTTATTAATAAACACCATGAGTATGCCGAAGACAAACAAAGAATATTAATAAACTCAATGAATCTTTTATTAAATTTGTGAACAACGAATTTATTTCTTTTTTCAACTTTTTCTTCAATTCCACTTTGTGTAAATTAACAGTCAAACAATGAACTTAAATGCAGCCTGCTTTTCTCTTTTTTATTTCCCTTTCCTTTTTATTTTTCTTTATCATTTTTTGTTTTGAAAAAATAGGAAAAATTTTATTTGAAAAGAAAATGATAGAAAAAAAAAGTTTTTTCTTATTTTTTTTTGATATCATAGAACAAAACACTCAAATCAAGTCAACTTTCTCTTTTCTTATTCAAAAATTTTCACTTAAGGATTCTCTACGCAATGTCAAAAAGAGACAAAAAAAAAAAAATGAAATTTGAAGGCCCTCTTAAATGTCTATATGATGAAGGCTGATTAATAGGGTTATAAATTTGCCCGAACTTGGAATATTACTACATCACCATTGAAATAGTAACCTATTTACGTATCGAGCAACATCACAGTTCTATAGCACTATAATAAGCAGGAAAACCTGAAATCTGTTTTTAAAAAAGTGTTTTATGCGCATAAAATATGTAGTAAAAATCTGAAAATATGATATAAAAGTTTAGAAATATATAAAAATGTCTTCTTTGTAAATAGGAAAATAGGTTTATCTTAACAATACAAAAAACAATAATACAACAGAATGTAAAAATTGTACAATATTGTAAAATATATGGCACCTTTCTAGCTTAAGCAGTTTTAACCATATATAACGCAGCGATTGTCCCATATAGCAAAATCAAGTTTTTATTTAAATTAACGTCCAATATTTTTAACGAATCATCAAAAAGTTGTGGAATTGTGAAGTAATTGGTTTCGTCCAAGGCAATTGTATTAATTAAAATTTTTTGGGCTCTTGATACAACTATGTCATGATGTATAACACCTACAATAACATTTGCAACATTTTTTACAGTTTCCTCAATTGAAATCCATAAAGATTAGTCTTTTATATGCATTTGCGTATGTTATCTGAGTATTTTCGGTAAATGTTTTTGCCATACAAAAGTAATTTGATCATTAAACGTTTCTGATCGCACCTTATAGTTTGTATAAATCTCTAAAAAAACCATTTAAGATCTTGGAAAACTGTAATGAACGTTATTGCGTTCTAGATGTCATAAAAAATGTCAATTGACATATAATTAAAAAAATATGACTTAATCATAATTATTTTTGAGCACAAAATATCCAAATATGCGCTAAAAAGGTTTAAAATGCTCTTTAAATACGAAAAAATGGTGGAAACATGCTCTTAAAACTGAAATATGTAATAAAAGATCAATCCAAAATTCATAAAATTTCATGAAACGGATAAATATTTTACATCCGAGATGATTGGTTGCATGAGAAAAACATTCAATTGCATATTTCTGGTTTCCCTGATAATAAGTTTACTGTATTTTGTATATTAAAAAAAACAGCTACAAACGCACTTTTCGTAATAATAGCTGTCCTAGTAATCGGCCTCGTTTATGGCAAAGATTTAAGAAGTAAATTGTTAAACCCAATAAAAGCGATTAAGGTTAAGGTGAAAGGAATTTCACTGAAAGGAATTTGCCTCTAACTTTTATGCACAAGGCCTTTAAGCTTAGGAGTTAGTTTTCACAATCAAAAATTAAGTGATGTTTTTCATTTGTTATTGTAATAACAATAGTATCAGCGAAATAACTGAGACAATGTGCTCGGTGTAGTGTCTGTTGGAAATCCAGCCCACAACCTTTGCACTAGTAAACTTGCACATTATCCACTAATCTACTGAGGCACACTAATGGAATTTTAATTTGAAAAATACTCTATATCTCTCCAGTTATATCAATCCTTTAATCCTTTATGAACCTCTTTAGTTTTAGGACCAATAGGAAAGGATTACAAACTGATGGCAAAAAAATGTTTTTGTTGAAAAACCAATCAGAAGTAAACAAATGGGTGTTGTAACATAATCTATCGGAGAAAAGGGAAACGGCGTAAAAATGCAATATTGGACTAAAAAGTAGAAAAGCTGCAGGAGCTGACAATGTTACCGGAGATGTTTTAGAAGCTTATACAGGACTATTCGCAAATATTATTGTGCAAATATGGAAACTATAAGTCTTCTCTAATGATTGACTGTGAGGCATCATACTTAAATTGCCGAAAAGGGTGATGGAACCGACTGCAAAAAATGGAGAGGAATAACCATTCTATGCTCTGTTATGAAAGTGTTCATGCGCATAATATTGGAGTGTCTTATTGCACAAATAGATGCTACGCTTAGTCTGTCTATCTGTTCTGCAAAGTGGGAGATTGTACGTCGATAAATACTCTACGTATTATTATTGGGCAGGCGGTTGAAATGTTTGCTCCACCTTTATATTCTCCTTGTGAACAGCTGTGAGAATTTCCAGTGCTCGAAACAGCTGTGAGAATTTCCAGTGCTCACAGGAAGGAAGAATGTCTGAGCCTTTTTCGAACGTTATCTGATATGCAACAAGGCTGTATTTTGTCGTTATTGATGTTCCATATCTGTATTGATGGGGTATTAACCTTCCTATACCCGCGCAATGGTCTGTGAGACCGACGACACATTTTCTAAAAGCTGAAAATCATTTAAATAAATAAATATAAAGTTTTTGCATGACATCACTGTTTTCATAATGTCTTCAGTTTCCAAATTTGAAAAGTTTTCCAGAGTGTCCTAACAGGATAACCTAGGCAATAAAATTTCAAGTGTTAGTTTATAATTACCGCAGTTATAGGAAGGTTAAGAAAGTCGACTGAAAGCATGCCTCGAAGTATAGTATGGGATTCAATTAAAAAAACGCATGTCTTGATTCGCTAGACTTTGTGGACGAAAAGTGTGAACTCTCATACAGATTATGTGATATGCAGGAGAAATTAGAAGGTGTGTTAGTCTGAAGGTAAGTGTTACATCTCATGCTATATCAAAATCAAATACAGCGTGTTATATAATTTCAATATTTGTGAAGTACGATTATGAAAGAAGGTGGAATGCCCAAGGATGTGGAAAATATAATACAAAAATCGGGAGGAGTATTAACACAGTTGAAAAAGATCCGAAATTCAAATACATACAACTAGACAGAAAAGCAAGGTACTAACTTTTTAGACATGTGCGCTATCCGTTTTTCTTTATGGTTTCGAATCTTGGTTCGTGACTAAAGTAGTTCGAAAAAACATACTAACCGGTACTTAAGGCGAACCCCAAACATTTTCTGGCCAAGGGCCATTACCAATAAAAAACTGTGGTCGAAAACTAAAGTGGTGTATTCAAATCCGCAAAAGTAAACTTAGAGAGATTGAATTAAAATTGCGCTAACCACCTAGAGAAATATGTCAGTATGCGCTGTCCCACAACCATGGTTGCCAATTTGGCCATTTTCCGGCTAGATCTAGCCGTTTCTTTCCATCTAGCTATAAAAAATGGCTACATTTTATCTAGCAGGAAATACTAGCCATTTTTTTCTTCCTAGCCATTTCTTATTATCATTTTTCTAATATTTTTATAGCAATAATTTGGTGGTTTTTAGTGAGTTTGATTTATGTACTAATTTCAAATGACAGTTTTAGTGAAATATTAACGGTATAACTAAGAGTGGTCACCGTGTTCCTCCATGGAATGTTATGTGAACTATTTTTATTAAGTTAAAAACGATATTTTGGTAAAGAAATGGCCCCGCAATACCGCCAAAATTTTAGACCAGAATACAAAGATCTCCAGTTATAGATAACAGAAAACCGAAACGATCCGTATAATATATTCTGTATACATTAAAATGCAAATTGAACGATGTGTTAATAGAAAAGTGTTCAGTCACAAAATCAACTCCTAAGTTACCTTCGAAATTACCAATGGACCACATGTTCTTCTAAAGATGTAACCCTCAATTTAGTTACCTGATAGTTCCTCGTCCTTTTAACGGAACCTAAGTTAATTTATGGATCGCAAAATTTCAGCACAGAGCCCAATAATTTTATATGCCAACATACTTAGACTTATACAGTAGACCTGTTTTAAACACACCCTTAATGTAAAGCTTCATAGAAGCAAGTGCGCTAATGAATGTGCAACGATTTTGGCAACATTTTGTTCTAGAGTTTAATAAGAACATAAGAACATCATCAAATATACTATTTTGATAGACGAATCAACTGACATAAAAAAACTAATTTTAAATCTGAAATCATCCATTTTGTTCGGACAAAACTTTTTTTATATGTAGTTTGACAAAATTATATCTCTCTGTCTCCAAAAGAGTGTGATGTCGAACTGCGTATAAAAAAGCTTTTTAGGTCTATATGACATTACAATAAAGAAATCATTAAATATTGTTTCGTTTTAACTATTTTTAAAACATTTAAGTTTTTTTTAAATTGCGTTGAATAAAATAAATGACACGTACTTATGGTTTTAATTTACACAGTCCTTTTATTTCCATAACTTAACTCTATACACAATATCCAACTTATTTAACTTGCACTTAATAGCATAATTTACTCAAAAGTTTTACTAACGCCTTAGCACGACTAAACTCTTGGACAGTTAAATTACGACTGACTGACTAAGCATAATGAACCGCCTTTTATAGAAAATTGATTTTGGTTTCGAATGTTCTTGTATAAACTACAAGCTCATATTTAACTTTGCGTTAAGAATTTAATTTATATATGGGATTTATAATGGAGTAGCAAGATAAATAAAAACAGCATTGACATTGGTAATTGTAGCCTTGAAACAAACCAATAAATTAACCTCCATAATAAAGTGTAAATGTACAAATCTTGTTATATATTTTTAGGCATTTCCATTGTCGTAACAATATTGAATTCATGGGATAAGTGATACAGTTTTCCGTAATTTTAAAAATCTAGGCATTTATAGCCACTTTTTTTTTCAAATCTAGCCTTATTATAAACTGTCGAGTTGGCAACAGTGTTATGTAAAAACTCGGATGTACTTTTATTAGTATTGGGGAGCTTAACAATCTTGCCGCGGGTCGATAAAGGTTGCTTGCGATTCTTTTGCGATTCCTTTTTGCTCGATACACTTTGCCCGGCAATATTTGTCTTTGTAAAAAATAAACAAAAAATATAAAAAAACCCATGTCCTTACCTTGAGATGGACCTGTGTTGTCTTTTTTGTAAACAATTCGCCCAATGCAGACCACTGCGCTGACTGTCTTTTTTCTCAGGTGCAAAGGGATAAACCCAAGTCTCATCAATTATTATGAATCGTTGCAAACGCTCGGTTTTTTTCGGTGCAACCTTGCCAGATCTTTACAATGCTGTTTTTATGAGCAAATCCGGCAATGGGTGCATTATCATAATGCAAAAATCGTAGAAGCGAAATACAACTTCAAGAAAATACTACTTACGCTTTATAACTTTTTCAAAATATTGTAATAAAATGCGTTGAGAATTCAGTTATTTTTTTTACATATTCATATGATGAGCCATCCACCCATACATGCATACATGTTGAAAAATAAGTAAAAAGTGAAAGAAAAATAAAACTTAAAATAAAGAAAATGAATCTAAAGAAAATATAGAAAATTAACTTATAATATAAAAAGTAAAGAAAAAAGAAAAATTAACAGAAAAAAAAAAACAAAATTTATGTGAAAAAAATCACAGCACGTCAGCTGACTTTTTGATGGTACGCAGACAGAATTCATTACAATGAAAATGATGAGAGAAAAATAAAGAAGTTTTCATTCTCTCTTCTAATGTTGTTGCTTTCATTATTATTGTAATACAATATATTTTGGTATACAACAACAGCAACAACAGCTGTGCTAAGAAAATCAAAAGGAAAGCATTTCTTTTTCCTTCCCTCTCTTCCCATTTTTGTTTAATAATGTAATGAAGAAGTTGTAAAAGAAACTAAAGCAACATCAAACTACAACGAATTTGTGATGTGATTTTTATAAAATTATCGAAGCAGAGTTATAAAAAGAGAATTTCACAAAATATATCAAACATTTCTAAATAGATGCAAGTCGCTTTTAATACTTTACTCTTTCAAAAGTCTGTTGAAATAAAGTTATTCATATGAAAATGTTTTCATTCATGTTGTTGAAGAAAAAAAGTAAAAAAAAAATGATAGAGAGAAAAACGAAATCACTTATATTTCTGCAATTTGTTATACCATTCATGCTAAATTTATTTGCAACTGTTTAATAATATTCCACAAATACTCCATTCAGTAGCAGAAAATTTATCGACATGTGTAGTCTGTGTAGAAATGTGTAGTTAAACGTATGGGTATTACAGAAAGACTTGTGAAGATTTGTAGTATTAGTTTGAAAAACAATTATACGTCAGTGAATTGATAAGGCATTCATTGCATCAATAACATCATTTCCTTTAAAGATCAGGAAATATAATTAAAAGCCAAAAAAGTATGGGCAGTGTAATACACCAGGATAATATATACGAATGAAAAAATGAAAATGCGGTATTGGATTGCCTTGTTTTTGGGTATTCTATACGATACTATTTATATAACCGAAATATTGGAATTATTGTCTATAGCCAGGCAGCCATTTTCGTTTAAATACTACTATATTTCTATTATTCAGAGAGTGTAAGAATGAGGTATCAAGGCTAAATAGCCTTTGGGATAATAATTAATTTTAGGCTCCTGTATATAGACACCACATTGATGATGAACCGGCAAACGAGTTAGACAGAACAGAATCTGCTTTGAATACGTCCAATGCAGTTTCAGTCCAAAGTGGGCTTTTTCCCAACGCACGGCTACGGGCTGGACTAAATACCACATTGGTTAATATTACGATGTCAATGCCAATACATCTGATGAAATTCTTTTGACTTTACTTAACTATTTGAGCGTTACTGCAAAACCAAGTTATTCAACCAACTAAGGGAAATGTAATTAAAAATCACTAAATACAATATTGACACATATTCAATATTATTTATATATTGTGTTCTATGGTTCCAGGGTGGAACAAAGGGCCACAACAAATTTCTTTTCAGCTTTATTTTCAGTCTGTATTATCCAGTTGTTAGTGTGCCTATCTTTTATTCTAATGCCTTGGGGATTTCATATAAGCGCTTATTTAGCCATGTTCTAAAGAATTTTTCTCAAACCACGCTAACTGGCCCATCTGCAGCGATTTCATGTCGACCTGATATGGGTTTCAAGTAATGCGGGCATCCGAGGGAATGATTGTTGCTGATGAGTGCGCTACTCTAAGGTCCTTTCAGACTTTCGTACAGTGGGACGTGGATGCCCCTCTATGTGTGTCGTCGATTTTGTTAGATAAATGGCCACTGATAATAGAATTTATAGAATATACGGAATGCTTTGGCTTTTCCTTTCTATGGAAAACACTAGGTCTCTTCTTTGGTTTAGAAGGTGGCCGATCGTGCTTTTTTCAGGCATTGTATGATAGGTCACATGTCGGAGCGCATGGGATGCCCTGATCATGGCTATTGAAGGAGGAAGAGGGATCGGTGCAACACCTTCTCTCCGACTGTCCTGCTCTATGGGAGCTTAGACTAAAGCACTTGGGTGCATGTCACTTCCATGATCTGGACTGTCTTAGGTATGTGTCAGTGTCGAAGTTGATTAGTTTCGTCAAGGGTAACGGTTGGCTCAAATGTGGAAACTGATATTTTTGGGTCCTTAGGTGGGGATATTTTCTGGGACTCTCCCATGTCCGGGCTTTCGGTCTCTTCATTGACTCTGTCCTTGTTGGGGGTATTACAATTGGCCATAGAGCCTCCGAGTGAAATCACGAAATGCGAGCGACCCATATAACCTAACCTAACCGAACATCGCTTTCAACTAGACAGAATGGTCACTTATTTGAAAAATTCAAGTGATAGTCGTTTAACTCTTTCTTTAGAGTCTTTTAAAATAACTTATCAATTGAACTATTTTTCTTAAGAGTTCTCATGTCCATGACCTCTACACATAGCCTCCGTCACATGCTTTATAAACATATTTTTTGATTCGATTTATTGCTCTGAAGTAAAAAAAAAATGAAAAGAAGAAAAATATGCTTTTCAAATAGAATTAACTTTTTCCTTTTCCTTGAAAAAAAATCTATATTTTTGTATTATTTTGATATTTTATAGAAATATTATGTTATTTTTCATATATAGCCTTGGTAAAGCTTTTCGCTATTTTTTAAGTTGGCAAGAAAACTAGAAAACGCATTGTGCTTAGTTATTTTTCCCCACTTCGTTTATTTGAAACATTTTTTGATGGAGAAACTGAAATGTTTTGTATCACACAGTGAAAGTGTCATTGCACGTTTTTCAGTTTCATTTTGAGTTTTCCAATTTTCTTTGCCAAAGAAAGAGAAACATTATGAAAGGGGGTCGTGGTGGTGGGCAGCAAGAATTGAGTTAGAGTGGGGCTTGAGAAAAAGTTTGGTTTTCATTGTTGTTAAGAATGTTACTGACGTTTGTACGTGTTTTGGTTTAAAGCCATCAAAAATTTTCATGTTGTACTTAAAATTTCATTCTTTTTTTTTCCACAACTCTTGGGTTATAATTTTGCTTTGTTCAGCTCACTTCTCTACCACGGAGAAAGAGATGGAAAACGATACTCTTCTATTCTAAATCACAAAAAATTTATTGAAAGTCTTTCTATATGTGTTGTTTCACTGTGTACCAATATTTTGATGAAACTGCACATATTGGCTTTTAATTCTATTTTTGTTTTTTTCATTTCGTTTCGTTTCAGATATGAAAATAGTTTTGTTTGATATTGAAAGTTTTCAAGGTCTTTTCCAACAGAGCCAATAGTAGATATGGTAGTGGCTGTAGTAGTAGTAGTAGTTGTAGTGGTTATATTGATAATAATTGCAATATCACAGCTTATTATGTTAGAAGTTTGTCTTTGTACAAGCTTATCAGTGTATATGTGAGCATAAGGTATATGGTATAGCTCTTATTCTATAGCCGTACTATACATACTGTACATGCCTGTGCATGCACATATATAGGTGTTCATGCTTTAAGCAAATAGAGTTCAACAAAAGTTTATTTAGTACAACGAATACGTGAAAGTGCAATTAACTTTAGTGGTTTTTGAACTTGTCAAATATTATTTTAGAATAGAAAATTTTCTATTTTTTATTTTTCTATTATTGTTATAGAAAATTTCGTTCTACCAAAATAGGATTGGTGTGTAATGTAAAAAGTTTTCCGTGTCAAAAACATAAAAATTTTTCCTAAATGGTTGTTTGCTAAATCTTAAGTTTGATATTGAAATAATTGTTAAATAAGTGGTAATCCTAAGTTTAAATGTTTGGAAATCACATAGTGCTTAAAGTAAATATCTCGTTTGTAGATAAGAAAAATATGAGAAATTTTAATATGCATTTACTTGTTAAAAATCTTTTATTAAAATTTAAAGCCAAATATTTGTTCTAAGGTACAACTGAAAAAACATATGAAGTAGTTGTTCCCGACAAAGGTTGATTATTTAAATACTCTGGGAAACTTAATATCAAATATAAATAAAATGATTGTGATACTGACTGATAAATTTCCTTATGAGTCAACTACATCAGTAATGGAAAATTGGAATTTTCGCTCGGTATCAACTGAGTGTACTTTTTTGACAACAAGAGTAGAAAATTTTACGAAACAAAAAATTTTTGCATGAGTTGCTTTGCTAAAAATCCTAATAATTCTGTTGTTTTCCAACGGATTTTCAAAAGCAAAGTAGCATTTTATTCTCCAGTAAACATAGGCTAGGTTAGAACAATCTGGCAGCTGTCATTGGGTCACTTGGTACGAATTATAGGTTCTGTTGTGTTACCATGTATTCATTACTACACCATGGTTCTCGTAGTTTATCATTCAGTCGCTCTAATGAAGGCAGAACATTAAGTCCAGTTCGTACGTGGAAGTAGTTTTTATTGTCGAATCTCCTACTAACCAGTGTTGGCAACCCACTGGGTAACCCAATAAAACCCTGGTGGGTTTAATTGATATTATATTTAAAAAACCCAGGTTTTCATAGTTTATTTACAACAAAAATAGGTGTAATGGAAGGAACATGGGGACTTCTTTCAGTCAATGAGCTGCACCCGATTCTATTTTTAGACTCATTGAAAGAGACCAACGATTTAACGCCGGTTCCGAACGGCAAATGCATTAGAGAAGTTTTCAATAGAAGTAATACTCATAACCAGTCACTAGCTAATGTTATGAGGTGATACCGCTGTTGAAAAACTTTCCTTTTTTCAGTTGGTCTGGCGTGGTATTGAACAGAGGACCTTCTGTTTGGTAGGCGAGTGTCTTACTTACCATACTACAGTGGCGCAATTTACGTATTGGGAATACAAATTTATTTGTTCTGTTTTTGATTTCAAGCAGATAATGAAATAATAAATTTATCAAATCACTGCTTACATTTTTTCTCCACTTCTGAGTTAATTTCCAAGTCCCGTCTCAGAAAAATTTCTCGTCTTTTAAGGCACTTCAACTTTGAAGCCGATTTTCTGTTTCAAAGGAAATGATTTGGTGACATTTTAAAAGATAAACTCATATCTCCTTATACGTATATATAGTTTATTATAGTTTCTGAAAATATAGGCCGTAAATCGAAATGGCTTTAAACGAGATGAATATGTGTTGCGTTTGCTTTCCTTACACCGTAGAACGTGGTAAATTGCGCTTAAAGCGAGTGTGTTTCATAATACAAACAGGTCGTTATATCGAAATGCCAAGTAAAAAAAATCCTGTGAAAAGAGGTGTAAGTATATTGTATCCGTCGCAACAGCAGACGGAGTAATGCTCGAAGAATTAGGCGGATGCTGCGGATGTTGCATTTGATCGTTTCTAATAAGTGTTTTGAAACTTTTGCAACATGAGGTCGGGTATTGTCAGGTAAAAGAATATTTTCCGGCCATTTTTCTCATAAGGTACGATACAAATAAAGTAATTGCAGTCTGCTTCGATCACTCAGTTTTAGCAGCTCATAGTACACAACGACGTCTTGATTTCACTAAGAGTGCAAAATTACATTATAAATACTAAAACAACGTGATTGTATAAACAAAGAAAAAAAATATTGTCGACTTAAACGAAATTTGGAAGCATTTATAAAACACAATAAAACCCAAAAAAACCCATCAAAAAACGCAATAAAACCCGGTGGGTTGGGTTTTTTTTTTAAAAACCCGGGTTTTTGCCAACCCTGCTACTAACAAGCACTAAAAGTCTCAAATCGTCAAATTCTGGGCAGTGACAAAGAAGGTGTTCTGTATACTCCTCCTCTTCTTCATCATTATAACTTCTGCAAAGATAATTATATGGAATTTCCATCACTTGAGCACGGCTACCAACAGCCCAACGGTCAGTAATAGCCCATGTAAGGTTCTTCCCATGTATTTCGGCAGACTCAACAGCTGCCACATTCTCCGGTAACACAAATGTGGCCAGATCCTTCCGGTCTCATAGAAGGTTGGTTAGTTTCGCCATGTGGCGAAATAGTCGTCTATTCAGCCTAAGTGAAGCACCGATATGCCCGATCGATCCGCTAGGATTCAAAGTAATATCTGCCTGCTCAAGTACATCCGTTATGCTGTTACCTTGTACGTCATCATGTCCATCAACTCAAAGAGTGGTGACCGTCGAAAGTCTCGCTATGTCATCCAGCCTTTAAACAAGATTCATAAACAATTCTCGGCATGTTTTGCATACTCCCCAGGATCATGGAAATACAGAGATATCCTTTTAAAATATCCAGTAATATCGGACAAACCCCATGGCTATGTTCTGTTGCTGCTCTTTCCATACTATAAACCTAAAATCGGTGTATATTCAGTTAAATTGTTAGCTTTTAAGTGCATGAAGGCGAGAAAATCCGTTTTTTACCCATAACTCATAATTTTAAGGTGTCCCACATATATTAACTTCATTCATTTTTGTTCCATAGTTACCATTAGTACTAAAAATAAATAAAAACCGGAAAAGGCTGAAACAAAGGAATGTGAAAAATTAAGAAAAAGGAAAATATTTCTTCTACGGTATTTTTTAAAATAAAGTAGTATCAAAAATAGTACAATCGTATCAACTTTTCCAGCAGTGAACTAAGGTTTTTATTTTTTAACGAAAAATTAAATATAAATTTTAATGAAAGCTAAACTGTAAATAGAAACAGCTTGGTGTAGTGGTTGAAGAGCTTGCTTACAAGACCAAGAAACTCTGCTTTGAAACCAGCGAATTTTAATAATTAATAGGCTCTTTTTAATAATTAGGAACTCTTTATCCAGAAAGGAAAAATAACATCACCTAGAAAATGGAAAAGGAAGTGGTTAGATAGAACTTTCATTCAAAAAGGCCCCGCACCGTCACTTAGTTAAAAGAAAGAAGATTAAAGGAACTGAAATAAGTCAATGTTTTTTACGTGTAGTTTGCTTCGAAAAATACACTTACAAACATAATTCTCACGATATCAAGGGTTACTACTCTTAATAAATGAGCTACACCCGATTCCATATTTTTTAAGACTCATTGAAAGCTGATTCCAAAATGGTAATAACAAAAAATTTTATGTCAGTCGGTTTTTTCAACAAGATCTGCGCTTTTTAATATAACAACATTATCATTATTCATGTATTCCTTTAACTCATTGAGCAGCATAGGACCTCCGAGAAAAATCTTAATCGTATGTGGCTCAGCGCCAAACTCTTCAACGCATTCCAAGAGTGTCCAGCTTGTTCCACTTCTTTAATCACTGTTCTGCGCCACTTTGCCTTCGGCCTTCCTCTCTTCCTCGAACCTTGTGGGTTCCAGTCGAGCATGATCTTTCAGACGTCATGTTGCTGCTTCATAACATATAAGGAGCTGAGCGCATTTTACAACTAAGGGGAGCAAGTCGGTATTACTGATGACGTTTGGCCAGAAGATTTTCAAATTGCATCGAAGGCTTCAGTTGACAAATGTTTGAAGTTTCTGCAAAATATCATAAGTAGTCAACCATGTCTCACAACCATGAAGCAACACAGAGATCACGTTTGAATGAAATATTCGTAATATCGTAATATCGTTAGCCTTCGCTATTCTAGCGTTCACATCAGTTCGCGCGCCTCCGTTCTATGTAATAATACTGCCAAGGTACGAAAAAGAGTCGCCAGATTCAACGAGGTTATTTTTTATGTAAACATTTTTGGAATTGTTTGCCACATGTTGATGGTCTTTGTCTTATCACCATTAACTCTCAAACCATGTTTCTCTGCCTCTTCTACCAGGTAATTGAGTTTCTGCTGCATGTCACTGCCGAACCGACAGCAGTCAAATGTCGTCGGCATAATTGAGATCTTTGAGCTGCTCAGTAAATACCCAACTATAATATACTTTTGATTACTTCAGCTACTATAAAAACTCAACGAAAGGTCTGTCAAATACTTAATCAACTTTTTGGTGGCTATAATCTACTTTTGGAGTAGTTGTGGTAGTTAGAACATGACAATTGCTATCTGAGAATTGAACTGGGTAATTAGCATTGTTCATATCTGGATGAATTTATTTTTTATTAAAAATATAAAAATTTTAATATTTTCTGTAAAAATTGAAGTATTATCAGAAAAATAACACAGTTTAAGTAAAAATTAGGAAAATCTTCATACACTCGCTACTTATGTTTAATCGTTGCTGTTTCAGTGACGAATAAAAGCAAGAGCATCCATTGCATAACTTGTTTCTTTTGTTACTGATTTGCATATAACACACATACAGCTGCTTAGGCACATAAAGTACGATGGGGTTCGCTCAAAACGTAAGCAAATGAAGTTGAACGGAACTCGACCAAAAGTTTGTTAAGTACATTATAGTTATACACATTTGATTGTATGTTTTCGCATCAGTGTTGCCAACTTTTTATGATCAAAACGTGCAGTCCTCCTACTCAAAAGGCGCTACATTATAATTTATGTAGATATTTGTAATCAAAACGCGCCGTAAAAAAGCGTTCGAAGTATTTAAAAACAGAAAAATATAAAAATTTATGAAAATCTATTTCTACAAAGATTTTTTAATAATTTGAACGTTTAATAAATATAATTTAAATGAATTTAGAACAAATTAGCTACTTAAAGTCTTTTCCTTAATTTTGTGTGTTCAGGTATAACATTAAGAAAATACCTATCAGAGGTTTTGGGCAAGATTGTGCTTTTTCTCTACTGCTGTTTATCGTTGTTCCCGATTGTGGACAACTTGGTATAACCTGGGTACTTAACACAAAGTTAGAAGTCTTATATTACGCAGACGATATCTATCTCCAGGCTCACCGACATTGCGAAATGCAATTAAAGCTGCATTCTATACAGGCGGAGGCATACAGACCAAGCTTGCGGAAAAACATCTTCAAAAGCAAAATTTTTCGAATGATCTCTCGAATTGGAAGTAGAAATTTGGGTGATACCTAGATTTTTTGCTATCTCGGCAGTATTCTCACTATGTCCGGTGGTTCCAGTGCTGATGATGTAGATTAAACCTAGGCACCCAATCTTTTGGTCTACTGAATGCTATAGAGCATTTTCCATTTATCTCTCCAAAAACGATAATCAATAAATTTAACTCGCGTAAGAAGTCATAGTTTTATATGATTGCGGGTCATGGAATGCGGCTATAATTGATGCTAATTTCATTCATGCATTTATAAGCGGCTGTATACGGCGCAGTTTGATAATATATGTATCTGTGAAAATATTGTGTTGGAAGAAACTGGACTCTCTCTGAGGAATCCAAATTACTACTTAGCGGAATTGACCATTGAATAGAACTCACATGCAAGAAGAGACAGATTTAGAGACAAGTTGCTTTCCTTAGAATGACTTAGAGCCAGGTTAGATCATTGGCTTAAGATGCAAAGATATTGTTACGTCCCTATGATCCCTTTAAAATCTCTTTTTATATTTTAGAAAATTGTTAACACACGTAGAGATAGATTTACTCTTGGCTGCGTAGCTTTAATAAATGTCAAGCTATGACGCTAAGATTTAGCGGGAATGTCAACAACAGATGTACCAAATTAACAAAAAAAAAAAAAAGAACTCAAATGGGAACGACGGGATCGCCACACGGGTGTTATTCCAAAATCTTTTTGAAAACTGGTTGTTGAAAATAACTCCTAAGTTTTTGCAGTAACGAACAAATTCAATAATATTATCATCTATTCCCATCATAATGTGCCAGAGTTATATTCCTATTGTTAATAAAAATTCACTTCGATTTGGACGAATTGACGCACAGTCCATTGTTCGCAATCCACTTGCTAATATTAGCCAGATCGATGTTTCTATTGTTCACCCAGAGATGGAAATCATTCGCTATGCAACTTTTGTAAATTTTCACATCGTCAGCGTACATTTGTACACCACAATGTTCGATAGCTTCAGTGTGGGGTACATCCCTGTTCACACTTCGGGCTTTTGAATAGTTGCCATTCAATACAACTGTTTGAGGTCGTCCAGCCAGATAGGTTTGGATATGATTACAGGCTGTAGGCGAAAAATAAAAAAGTTTCTCTGGTTTAATCACCAAAATTACGTGATCAACTGCGTCTAAAGCCTTACTATAATCCAAAAGAACTAAAAATTACCATAATGCTGTTGAGATCAGCCCTCAGATTTTCAATCACATCCGTAAACGCCGTAACAAAACATCTACCCTTTACAAAATCTAATTGCGTATTCTAATACTAAATACAGCACGAAAGTACAGTCGTTTAAGAATATCAAAATTTATCAATTCTCAGAATTTGGCTTTTAAGTATACAAGCTGATCTGGTACATAAAATGAAGGCAGTCGACTATATATTATTTCACCGAAGATTCGCTAAATTTGTTTAAGACTATTCCGCAGATTTTTCTGAAAAAAAGACGGTAAAACATATCACACAGTCATAATTTCACGAAATACAGCTGTTAGTTAGACGCTCTGATTTCGTGATTATTATATGCCGGGCTGCGTTAAAAGAAGAGTCACTGCAGATTCAATCGACCCCGGCTTTGAAACATTAGATTCTTGACATAGTTGGTAAAATACTATTTAAAATATTGCCAAAGGAATCAATATGGCCATGCGTGGTCGTGGTGGTCATCCGTCTGATAAAATTTTTATTTATAATTGCCAAGCATAACGTTTTAAATATTTGTTTTCAAATGTAAATTTTTTGTTGAAAAACCCTATAACTTTGAAGAAAATTATACAAAATTACTAATAAGTTCAAAACTTAAAACATAATCAATACTAGAAATATGCAAACTTACTGAAAAGCAATTTTTTTTTATAAGACAATCTTAGTAAAAGCGTGATAAGTTAAAATTTGACTAGGAAACAGTTTTCGTCTTCTTTAAGTCTTAAACAGCGGTATTAAAGTATAGATACTTACTTAACTCCCACTCTATTTATTATATTATAATCGAATATATTGAATTTGAATCTCAGTAGACATATCGCATATACACATACACACACATTCATATTTGCTGTTAAAGGTCACCACATTGGTTTTGAATTACGAAATGGAAACATCAATTTCCCAAAAGGTAGACAAAAGCAAAGTTCTTATTATCAATATACTGTCAATCTATTTCTAGACATAAATATACGTATTTTGTTTAACCGTCTACTCATGTAGTAATGAGGAAAATCATCACCCTCCTAGACTGTGGTGTTAAAATTTTAAACCTCAAACATGACAATTTAATTTCTCATCTTCCTTAAAATTTTCTCTTAAACAAACATACAGATATTCATACGAATAACTTAAATGGGTCTAGCAAGGACAAAGCGTATATAAAAACTAAAAGAAGAAAAACAAAAAGAAGAAGTCGAAGGAATAATAATCAAATATAACTAAGCAATTCATTCTTGTCATAATTAAATTTGATTAAATTATAACCTTAAGATGATACATGTTATTGTTTTGATATTTATCAAAAACTCATTACGAAACATGAATATGTTTGAGGAACATAAAAGCACCAATAGAGAAAGAGAGAGATAGAGAGACGAATATAAAATGAAACCGAACATGACTTACGAAACGTAACAAACAAATATGAAATAAGCACGAGCAATATATGTGTAAGAATATACAGTAGATATGAATTAAATAGAATGCCATATCAGTTTCAAAGTCAATAGAGTAGTGCTGAAGTTAATAGAGTAGTACTAAAATCGCAAGAAAAGAAAGGTAACAATAGATCAAGTCCCGTTTCACTCCAAAAATAAACTCTTAGAAACCATGACCGAGTTCTACACTAGGCTGTCTATGTCTAATGGTGATGGTAGATGCTATTATATACTCACAAATTTTAGTACATTTTTTATTCTCCATTTGGTAAACAAGTAAACATTTCAGTAAAAACTGGGCATAGTAAATAAGTTTACGTATTTTTGATCTTATATAAGCTGCTCAACTAAACCCTTTATAATTTTTAATTTCAGAAGCGGTATGTTGAGCGGGTGTTTTTTTTTTTTTTTAATTAAGCCGTATGAAGCAATTTGTGAAAGATCTGGCTAATATTTCTAAAGCTTTCGAATATATGAAAAGATTCTTTCCCAAGTTATCCAAAGCTAAATCAAATAGTCACAAAAAAAGCTCTAAGCATGACTTTGAGTTGGCAGTACTGCTTTATTTAACAGCTGATAGTTGCTTTTTGTTTACTTTGATTTGACATTTCATTATGGATAGACTTACACCAGAGTAACGCTTGCATATTGTTGAAATTTTTGAATTGAATTTCCAGTGAACTATCCAACCATTTTTGGTTAAATGGGTACGTAAATAAGCAGAATTGTAGTATTTGGAGTGAGAATAATCTACAAGATTTTGTCGAAAATTAATTATTTTTTCGTTTCTCTTCTTGGGAGCATATGGCTTCCGCAAAGCATTTCCATCTAACACGGTTTAGTGCTGTTGACTTTGCCTCCTCTCATGTTAGGTTGTTCTGTCTTAGTTCTTGGATAATTGTGCGTCTCCAGGTGTTTTTTGGTCCCCCACGATTTCTTGAGCCTTGAGGATTCCACTCAAGTGACATTCTGGTGATACTTTCTGGACTTTTTCGAATAGTGTGGCCCATCCATACCCACTTTCTTTTTCTTATCTGTTTCAGTATGGGTTCCTCATTAGTCATGTTCCACAGTTCTGTCTTACTTATGATTCTGAGGCACTTGTTAATGAATACCTGGAGTTTCTGTGTGATGTTATTCGATACAAGCCAGGTTTCACTGCCATACAGCAGTACTGATTTAAAACATGAGTTTAATATTCTGAGCTTAGTCCGTCTGGATATATATGAGCTTCTCCATACTGACTGCAGTCGTCTAAATGCCGCTCCCGCTTTATTGAGGCTGTCATCTACGCTATCTGCATACTCGACTGAAAATCTTATGCGAGAGTAGACAAATGTCATCTGCATAGTCCAAGTCTTCGAGTTGGCATGAGAAAAACTAAGTAATCCCTCTTCTTTGGGAACAGACTTTGCTCATTAGTTGGCATCCTTGTTTAACTCCAGCATTGGTGTGGATGATGTTCCCGTTGTGAAGAACTGAAAGTTCTGCATTCTCATACATCGCTCTGATGATTCGAATACTTTCCATATAGCCGTTCGTCTGATGGTATCAAACGCTCGACGAACAGTAGATACAGTGGGTACGCCGTTCCAAGGACTGTTCAACGATTATTCTACGAGGCTTCTATTTGGTCTGAAACCTGTTTGTTCGTCTCGCAGTATGTTGTCTATTATGCTCTGAAGCCTACCCTGTATTATGACTACAAGTATCTTATATATGGTGTTAAGTAGAGTAATTCTTCTCCAATTATTATAGTCTTTCAAGTCGCCACTTTTTGGTAACTACAATGATGCCCTGCTTCCACGTAGGAGACAGCCTCTCCTTCTTCCATACTGATGTGACGTGTGGCTGTAGAAGTTTAGCTGTAGTTTGGATGTCAACCCGTAGAATTTCTGCTGGTAGTCCATCTTCGCCTGCCGCCTTATTATTTTTAAATTTACCAATCGCCTCTTTTATCTCATTCAGATTGGGACGGCTGCGTAGTATTCTTAAACGGTTTTCTTCATCTCTGTTCTCAACCGTTTCGCTGTCCTCAGTTGTGTTCGTGACGTTACTAATTTCATTGAAATGTTCTCTCCATCTCTGTGCTTGTGCATCATTGTCCATTATTAGTATACCATTTCGATCACCAACAGCATGGTTCCTATTACACTTTTGATTAGTGAGATAGTTTTAATCGTCTGGTGCAGTTTTCTCATATTAGTCTGGCCAGCTGCTTCTTCTGCTGCCGTTGCCAGGCGTTCCACGAACTTTCTTATGTCTCTTCTTGCAGCTTTCTTTACTTGTTTCCCTAGCTGAAGGTATTACTACCTCAAAGTATTGTTGCTATTTAGCTGCAGTTTCAGTTCCTTTCTTTGAGAACCCTTTTACTCTCTGAAATAGACCAAGTGTTTCCTCCGCGACTTGATTATATATTGCTCTGATATCCTCCCATGAGTGGTGTTGGTTTGTTGGTAGCCGTTCACGAATTGCCAAGGTTAATGCGTGCTTGGTTGTATTATTCTGGAGTTTTTTAAGGTAAAGCCATTTTCGCCTAGTGTGCCTGATGGTGCATCTTTGACACAGTCCAGGCATATTTGTGTATTTCCTTAAGCGGGAAGGTGGAGCCACCTATAACTAGTTGAAATGTCTGGCACAATTCTATTAGTCGCTCTCGCTTGGATTCTTCAGTGTCTTCCGTTGGGGCATAGTACTGCACAATGGGAACATGTTGTCCTACTCTACCCTTGAAGCGGGCCATTATCACACGATTCGATATTGGTTTCCATGTTTAAAGGGAGTTCTTTATCCTCTTTGATATTATTAACCCAACTCCACTTTCGCCGCCATTTGTTAAGTTCGCCATTGCCATTTCCACCTCATTTCGCTTATCCCTAAAACGTTGTGCAAGCATTGATGCTTCACGAAAAGTTTGTGCATTCCATTGCGCAACGCGAGTCCTGTTTCGTGTGCCGAAGGTCGTTGCCGTAATTTCCTGTCCATTATTATTTTGCCTTGCTTCAGCTTCGTTAATCGTTGTATTTACAAGTTAAGTAGATGATTAATCTACTGTAGCCCGTTCCAGGATGATGGGGCTGCCATCTTATCGCTGCCTAGAAACGACGCCTCCATTGTATTGTATTGTATTGTGTAGTGTTGAGGATTCTTACTAAGTATGTTGTGATGACTATCGTTGTTGTCATAGGTAAAGCTGGAATGACAGGTAGACTTATTTTGAGTATTTTGGTCCGGAGGGGTTGAAGTCTCTTAATGAAATATTTGAAAACCGCAATAAAATTTTTCTCTTTTTTAAATCTTCTGCTGAGGCTCGAACCTCGGTTGTTTGAGTTGTCTGCCGACACTCTAACCACTACACCACTGTCACCCCGAAACATCATTACATCCACAGAAAATTAATGTTTTGTGTGCTTTATGAGCTGGGGGAGCTGTTGGTTCATATGTCTTCAAAAACGATGATGGTCAGAATGTTACTAAAAATGGTACATGATTAGAAGTTGTCTTGCAGTCCATTCAACAGGACGTTGATAAGACAGAGACAAACACCTGCAAATCAACATTCGAAGAGTTATTAGCGAAATACGGCCGCATATGCTACGAGAAGTTAGTAAACCTTTTACGACGAATCATATGATACAAAGTCTTGAGGATTTTGCTCAGAATGTATGTATTAGAAAAAAATTTGACGGGTAGGTGGTGTTAGATTCCACGCCCGTTTGAATTTAGTAGCCTGTTATGTTTAGCGCTGTTATTCTGTTTTCGTTAATTTCTCATGCATGAAATTTGTTATCCAACAATGACCCACTTAATAAATATAACTGATCTGATAATTTTAGCTGTTGACATATCAGCAGCAAAATCTTTGGCTTTTACTACAATGATTTCAATTTCGTTCAAAGATCGCATTAAAGTACTACATCTCCACTTTGTAAATTTTCGCAGCTATACTTCGTACAATTATTAATATTTTCTCTTAACATTGTTCTCATTCTAAGACCGGTGTTAAGAGCTTATTCGATAAATTTGAGTTAATTTGTCAGACATATAATGTGTAAACACCTACGTGTGAAAACAAAGCATTAGTAATAGCATGTTTAAACGGTATTCCAATTATTTTGTTCACTGTTTAAATTACCCTGTTTACATGATACATTTCTAATATGTTATAATTGTTCTTCATCTTGTATTTTTTATTATTAGTTTTATTATTTGCCTGTAGATTGTGTTTTGAAAATGGAAAATATAAGGAAAAAAATTTAAAAATTTTACGTACGCAAACCCGATAAGAATTAGATACAATACAAAATGTTTAGCGACTCAAATTAGGGAGCTCATTGATTTCTTAGTAATCCATAGGCTAATTGTAATTGAATTACTAGCAAATTTGTTAATCCGCTCTTAAATTTTTATATGGGAAATTATATAGGTAATTCAGCCCATAATTGATGGTTGAATTAGGAATGAGAGAGCGCATTACAAAAAAGCGTTACCGTGTAAACATGCTATAAGACGTATTTTAGTATTTTATTGCACACCCCGTATATAATTTAAAAAATAACGTTTGGTTGACCCTAAAATTATTATGTGCTCTATGCTCTTTCTTATTAGTGTTTATTGTGTTTAATCCAAATTGTTTGAAAGCGCATTTAAAACCATATTTCTTATTAAACGCCATCTGCTGTCCACATATATTATACATGCGTTGAACTGAATACAAAGAATGATAAAAAAAACATAAACAAAATCTATAAAGAATCAAAGAAACATGTTGGCAACTTGAAGAAGATTCATTCGTTATTGTGGGTGGTGTGCCAGCTACTCTATTTACAAAGTAAAATAGAAACCAAAGAAATTGAAAAAGGAAGGAGTTGTAATGATGATGATGGTGATAGTAATGGTTTGTTGAGTTATATAAAAGTAGCCATTTCTAAAATGATTGCGACTGTTGCTACTACTGTTCAAATGAGTACAAATACAACTATCGTAGCAACAACAATAGGAACAATTTATCACACTCTAACAACCACTTGAATGCAATTATTTTGTCATCGTACGTTTCCTAATTGAATATTCCAACACCGCATTTTGAAGAAGAATCCATACAAACATACATATGAGTGGGTGTACGTTCTGTTATGTCTATGTAAAGTAAAAGTAGTAGTAGTAGTAGTAATAGTAGTGTTCTATGCACATGTATGTATACATACTAACTCATAAGTTGGCATTTATGTATGTCATTGTGTGTGTTTAATTTTCATTCATTCAGTCTTTCATTTTTTTCAATTTCTCTGCATAGTCATTGAGTATGGCATGGTTGGTTGGTCGTTTATTTCCGGTTTGCAACAAATATGTCACATACCAAATATACAAATACGTGTAGACCTTTACCCTTTCCACGTATTCTAATGCTGTACTTTGACCATGTTTGTCTATATGACCAATTGTCTAATACACATTTGTACTGACATAACCAGAGACCGAAATCTGTACTCTACGAAAAACATAAATAAACAGCGGAGATGGGTTTCAACATTTGACAAAACAACAAGTGAATGGAACTACGAATGATATGTGAGGGAAAACTAATTGGAACCACTTAACTTTCAATAAATAAATGTTACGGAATATTAGCTCTTTTCCAGAACTATGAAAATAAACAGTCCAGAAAAATGGACTTCTTTGATAGCGAAATAAAGAAATATTGCACGGCAAACCCCTAATATGAAAAAAGAATTCCAGCCAAATAGGTTCCTGGTGATTGAATGTGACTTTTGTTGAAACCTTAGCCGCAGACAGAGGCTACTGACTTTAAAAGAAGTTGCACGGCATAATGATATAGCAGAGTTTTGGATAATTTTCAACATAAAAGCATCGCATTTATAGATGGACTTTTAGAAAAATTGTTGCGATCTTTTTAGATTCCCTTCTTTGATTTTTATGATTTTAATTGTTGTGGTGTTGGTTATAAATAAATAACAAACAAATTTAGTTGGTCTCATTATTGCGCTAAACTCTCTCCATTATACATTCATACACGTTTTACTCTGTTGACACAAAATCCACAATTGTCGCATACAAAATACAAATGCCCTGCACTTGATCTCCACTCCACTTACAACTTCAATGTCTCATTCCTAAAAAGAGATTCCTTCCCCCTACTCAATACTCCATACACTGTATGTTACATTTAAAATCTAAATGGTATTCGTTTGTATGTGTACAAGTGTAACCAGACAGACAGACAGGCAAATATGTAAGAATAGAGCCAGTTGTCTATGTTAATATATAGTAGGGAGAAATCATTTGAAAGTCATTTTGAAAAGTTCGTATATAGACGTAAAAATATACGTGTGTATATGCGTATTTCAGACTCATACATATGCATATACTTACACACGTATTTACTTGTATTTTCTATGACAATAGATCATCTAATTCGTTACGTTTACATTTTCCATGTTTCATTACATTCGAATCATCATCGTCTTCAATTACTACAGCAGCAATTCTACGAATACCATCATCTCAGTTATCACTATTATCGTAGGCATGCTAAAAATAATGGGGAGGGTCATTGGGCTTTTTTGTGTTCTTTTGTTGAACACCACTTTTTAATTGTAGTCAACGACTTTAAATCAATAGATGATGTCTAAGAAACACGCGGTTGTAGATGAGTATGTAAAAGCCTAGAAAAAATCGTTTTTCTTATTTTATTAGTTACAAAAAATAATAAATTTGTGGTTCAAATTTTTACACGAGTAGAAAGACCTCCAGGGCAGCCAAAACTGTCCAAAAATGATATTTTGAATGCCTTACTTAAAAAAGATTGTTGCCAAATTCAAAAGGAGCTTGCAAAATGAAAGACACTCAAGTAAAACGTCTGCGTACCGCAAAAGTTAATGTCGGGAGCTGTTAAAAGACTATTTTGCTTGTCCAAAAAGTATTACGATATCTATTTATTACTGGCAATGAAAAATTGATCCATTATGACAACAAGATTTTGAAAAAAAAATACTAGAAATATTCGACAAGACTTAAAGCCGTTTTATTTCATTATGACAGACGTTAAAATTAGTTAAGACTAAGTCCACAACTTATCCGTCTGACTAACATTTGTTTCGAACGAATACATTTCACTTCAGCACTGAGAATATGTCCTCAAAAAATTAGCAGTGTTAGATAGTGTTATCAAAAAGATGAGAGGTCGATAATTAATATTCTGAATAAATTTATGTTGTACCAATGTTTCATAACAAAAACGTGAGTAATAAAAATTAACCAAAATAGGAAAAAGTAGAAAAAAAAACATGTATGTATACACCCAAACGAAGAAAAACTATTCAACAGAGAATAAAAAATAAACAACAATTTTATTCAGTTGCGTAATAGCTTCTGATGAAAGTACACGTCGCTTTGCGTACTAAAATTGTTTGTTTTGTTGTTAACTTGTTTTGATTTTTTTCTTCAACGCACACTGCAAAAATTTATTACTACTACGAATGCAGTTCTCTCTTTAGCTATCGCTGGTGTAAAGGCAGCGCAAATAGTCTATGCACAAAAGAACAGAGGTGTTTTACATGGAGTAATTACACTTTGGCCCAATCGGACTAAAACGGCAACGCTGTTTAATACCCCGGCTAATGCCATTCCTTTATGGTATTTAAAACCAATTGCATTAATACATTTATTTTTGTATTTTATTGTTACGAAGAAAAGCCAAAATTTTGGTATATTTGATAGCACTGCCAAATTGACCATCTTTGCGTTACATTTAAATTAACGGAAATGAAAATAGGAGATGGTCAATATATCCGAAACCTTTCAAACTGTAGGCATTTAGGTATATAAAGGGGCTGCTTTACCTACAAGTTAGTTATCGTTTTGCTGTCATGAGATAAAGACGTGATTAAGCGAAAATAAAAGTGTTGTATAAACTAATATTAATTGTTGTATTAAGATAAACTGTATAACAGATACATAGTGTAGTAAATAAATAAAACTGCAACAACAACAAAGTGGTTTGATTATATTTTAACTTAATTTAAATGAGTTCAAACGTTTTAAAAAAGATAAAACGTAACAGTATTATTATTCTTATTTTTCTGGGTTTTTATTCACAGGACTATTAAAGGACATTCTGCATTTTGTTATCACTTTTAATTACTTTGATGTAAACTGGTAATTTCGACATATTAATGTTCATGTATTCGCTAATTCTCTGGTAGAACGTAAAAACAGGTTACGTTTTGTGTTCAACTAATGCTAGACCAATTCAGACTAGCCATTATCACCAATGCGATGTCATCCACAGACCAATGGTCTCAACACCAATTGTAGGTCTCTATTATACATTACCCTCCACAAAGATGCTTAAAGTACTGATTCCTGGAGACACCTCCATTAGCTACAAATTAATTTCAACCTTGGTCGGTAGCTTCTAAAACTACAAGATCCCTATACCAGGTGTTTTTTTATAGTTACATAAGTTTAAATCATAATAAAACAAAAAGATTTATTTTTTATATGAATGAAACTGGCTTTGTTGGACAGAAAATTTTATGACGTTTATGTTTACACATGATTTTGACCATGTGGCCGCCAAGAATGGCGCGTACAAAGCGCAATCTAGAACATCATAAATTTTCACAGCATATGCGGCCGTATTTCGCCAATAACTCTTCAAATATTGATTTCCAGGTGTTCAATTGTATCTGTTTTATCAACGTAGATAAGTGACTTTACATAACTTCAAAGCAAATAATCCGATCTTTAAAAGTTTCTTTACGTAAATCAACTGTAGCGTGAGTTGTGTGGCATGTGGATCCGTTTTGATCCGTTTTGTGTCAGCAAGATTAATGCCAGTTAATTGAGGTATGAAAACATTTCTAATCATGTCCCGGTCATCAGTGACAGTAACATTCTGACCATCATCATTTTTGAAAACATATGGACCAATGACTACGCCCAGCCCATAAAGCGCACCAAACAATTGTTATTTGTGTATGTAATAATGTTTCAAATGCGAAAATTCTGCTTATTTTCCAAAAATGGTCTTCCTCGGAGAACAAAATTTTGAACCATTATTTTGATTAAAAAATTTCAAAAATTTGCATGCGTTGCTCTGGTGTAAGTCTATTTATAATGAAAAGTCAAACAATGCAACAAAGCAACTATCAAATGTTTAATCGGTTGTCAAATAAAGCAGTAAAGTTATGAGCCTTTAAGAAAAAAAAAAAAAAAAAAAAAAAAAAAAAACACCCGAGAGTAGTTCTGTATGATTGATACCAGGTATTGGGAAAAGTCCAATAGCCTGTAGAATTTCTGTAGTAGTAGTCGTTTAAGATCCTACTTTGCTGTTCTAACAAGAAGGTTTAGTGGTCACGTTTTTTTTTTTTTTTTTTGTCAAATATATGACAAATGTGACCGTAGCTTAACGCTCGCACTTTGTCTTAGAAAACATTCAAGAAACATATTTTCTTAAGTCACCACCAAATAATTCATTTGGTCATCAGTGATAGGCTTTTACGAAATTTTTATATTCATTTTTTTAAGGTGGTGACCAAAATCTTAATACAAATTTAACTATCGTGGACCAGTAAATCACCTTAATTCACATCCATCTTTACTGATGTCCTGTTTAAAAACGAAAAAATATGAAAATGTTTGTGTACACACAGAGGAAAAAGCACTAAAACCTCAATGAATGTTCCTTTTTTCCAAAACAACAAAAAGAAAATAAAATACTTTTTGTACTTTTGTTACGACTCTTAATGTACAGAAAGCGACAGAACGAGTAGAAGTTGAGATGAATTGAGTTGACGACAAATACATTGAATGAACAAATGTATGATTACGTGAGTGGATAATTTTACAGCAAGTATACGTGTGAGTTGAGTGTGTGTGTGTGTGTACGACATCGTTGTACAACATTTCACTGTGGTTACATGACATGAACAACGAATGCCTTTGGTCAAGCGTTACGAGCTAAAACCCATTCCAACATACGCCATTTTGTTAGCTTTATATTACAGCAAGTTAATTGTATTTCTTTTTTTCGTTTTTCGTTGTACATTTCTTTTTTTTTGTTATTTTTCGTATACAAACCATTACCTTAGCCAGCTAGCCTAGCCAGGCAACCTCACTTAAGGTACCTTCTTTTATTAACCAACCATCCTGAAAGCCATTCAGCCGACTGACCAATCTCTTGAAATTTCCCTAACGCTACATTCATCTCAAGTGGCATTTTGTGTGCAACTCTATTTGTGTGTGTATGTGTGCATGGATTTGTCTCGAGCCAAATTGAACTCTGTTTCCTTTACAGTTCAATTTATTGTCAAGAGAATATTCACCGGATGTCATTTGATGTTGTGCGTTGTTATACATAAAGAGTGCGTATTGACATGTACTCGTAAGTATATACGTTGCTGTATGTGTAGTATGCCTATCTGTTCTTTTTGTCATTATACATACGTCGTTCGTCTTCATTGTCAAAACGTAAATATCTCACGCACTACTCTAAAGTATCATACAACGCTTAACCGTATTTAATCGATTTGCTGTTGCAGTATTAGCACAGAGAGGGAAAGAATTCTTGCCAGAGGAAGTTGGGTCTTAAAGGAATTGAAAATGGTCAGTCTGTGGAATTTTCTTAACAATATAATTGTGATAATAATATTTAAAGGCAGGTTGCATGCAGCAACCAAATCAAATATTTAAGGCATAGGATAAATTACTGCAGTAAAATATGCAAATGAGCTTTTTTCATAAGTTTTTTATAAGGAAATAATTGTAAAGGGTGGTCCAACTAAAACGCACGATGTTGATTGTAAATAAAACAAAAAATTATCAGAGAATTATCTTATTACTTTTCATTTTGATAGAAGGATCTATTGAAATTATGTGTGAAATAAAATATCGTCTAAATGCTTGCCACGACTCAAGTGGCATACCTCTATCCGTTGGTGCATATTATCTATGAATCAACACATAATTGAGGTTCAATGTCGTTTATGTGCCGAATTATCTCATCTTTTAGCTCTTGAATTGTTCTTAGCTTATTAACGAACACTTTTTGTTCTAAATATCCCAAAAGAATGACGTCCAACGGTGTCAAGTCACATGATCTTGGCGGCCAATTGACATCGCCACGACATGAGATGACACGGCCATTGAATTTCTTGCGCCAAAGAGCCATTGTTTCGTTGGCTGTGTGGTAAGTGGCACCATCCTGCTGGAACCGCATATCGTCTAGGTCCATATCCTCAATTTCTGGCCACAAGAAGTCCGTTATCATCTCGCGATAGCGAACACCATTCCCGGTAACTGCTTGCGGGCATCACATAAGCAGCACCAAACAGTCACTCTTTGTGGATGCATCGCCTTTTTAACAATTACTTGTGGGTTCTTATTTGTTCAAATGCGGCAATTCTGCTTGCTAACGAATCCACTGAGGTGAAAGTATGTCTCGTCGCTGAAGATGATTATCTTTGTAAAGTCACCAATCACTACCTTCTGTTCAACTATACCGGTCACCAGTCCGGAGCTGTTATGAGGCTGAAACTGAAGATAGTATTAATGCTACTAAATTTGGCCAGAGGTATTCTGGTGCCACGGGAGTGGTGGCTGTGGTTTTAAACCTAAAACGCAGGCAGTGTGTGAGCTCGATGTGGTGTGCACCCTCAACTGGGTGCCGTGACCCATATCACGGCAGAAGTTCAGATGGTCTCCAAGACTTCACCAAGGTGTGAAGATTTTTGGTCCAACAACGCGCCTTTGAATTTGGTACTCATTTGTGATTTTATCATAGGTGAGGAGCGCTTGTGAACGTTATATTTACCAGTGCCTTGGGCACCATTGGTTATACCCACATAAACCAATGACTTACTATTTGTTAAACTAACCATTCGGCGTTTCGACGACGTTTGAAATGGTCAGTAGGCTTCAACTCTTGATTTAATAGAACCTTGTAAGCGTTGAAATTCAAATATTTTTTCCAAATTTGCATCAGTGATGTTCGTGATATGTCAATTATTGAGCACGAAGACGAGTCGAGGTTGACGGCTCTTCTGCTACTCTATCGCGAACAACAGCAATGTTTTTCACAGAACGAACTTGGCAAACATGCACAGGTGTTTGCACAGACCCGGTTTGCAGAAATTTGCGCACATCTCAGCCGATTGTGGGCACATTTGTTCAATCACGAAGTGCACGAAAGGCATTTTGTTTTGAATGCCCATTTTTGTAAAAGGCTTCAACAATCTTAACGTGTTACTCAATTGTGTACCTCACCAGGGCTGAATTTGTCAAACACTTAAACAAAGAAATGTCAAATTTTGAGCAAAAAAATATGACGTTAAGGTGTGACTCACACTTAATATCGTGCTTTATGGTTGGACCAACCTTTATATGATGATTTCCTTTAATTGGCATTCAACTAAGGAGCTTGCTCATCAAAGAATTTTCTTAAAGAAAATTAGTATATACTTTATTAAATTTTTAAGAAACAAAAAGGAGTAGGATACCCAGGATCCTAGTGCGTGTTTTAAAATAAATAATTCATTGGATGATAACAATAGTAATAATTAGCGAACTATTTAAATACACTACATTACTAACAAATATGATATAAATCAGAGCTATCAAAGAGTAGTTAAATAAAAATAGACTATGCAGAGCACAAAAAAGTGTTTGTCCTTATAAGCACTTAGCTCCTATGGTTAAAGTAGAATCAAGTAGAGGAAAAAAATTGTTGTAGAAAATGCCCTATTTTTTTTTTTTTTTTTTTTTTTGAAAACTGGGGATTTAGCTGTGGTATTAAGCGCTAGGAACCAGCTAATTTTATTATAGAATTTTCTCGCATCGATCTGGCCGCTAGTGGCTAGTGTTTTAACCGAGCAGAATAGAAAATCGAAAAAACAATAAAAATACAAGTCAAAGACCGTCAGAAAATTTGATACAAATTCTTACAGGACATTGAGTTTATAAAAGTTAACCAGCCAAAATAACGGTTTTTGCAATTTATGTTATCCAAAACCTGTGTATGAAAAAACTAGGATTTTGTAGTACCAAAAGTTGAGTAAATGCAATATTGTAATTATTGCTTCATTCCTTTAAGAATGAGGGAACAGGAAAGGCGTGAAGAAGTTGTTTAAAAGCACAATCATGCTTAAAAGTTTTACAAAAGAATCAAGCGTCTGGCCGAAGATTTAAGCTCGGTGCATCTTCCTGCAGTGACCAGAACGGTAATCTGATGCAAGAGGGGTGCTGAATTTATGGGGATACCACTTCCCTACCTAAGGTGACGTATTGGCTAGTGCATGCAGCAGTTTTTCGATAGAACCTCAGTGCACTCTATCGTGTCCTATCCTGAAGAAGAGAGACCTTTCTATTTGCGCAAATTACATGGGTATATGCCTTCTTCCTGTCGTATACATGACCGATGCGGCTTCAGACCTGGTAAGTAAGAAGACCCATGACAATTAAGTCGATACTCATCATCTTTTTTTTGTCGTATATAAAACAGCTTTCGATAGCCTCATAATCGCGTGTATGCGGCAATTTCTGAGCTTGATATTCTTGCAAATCAATATTCGTTGCTCAAATAAACATCCAGCAACTATGACATATCATCTGCAACTACGAGTCATGCCTCTCGAATGGATGAAAGTAGGCCAACGATAATAATAATTTATGCGGAAGTCAGTGTGCGTTGAAGTAGAGAACACACTTGCCTACGTTGGTGAGATCAAGCCAAAGAAGACCTGTTTGCAATGGGTGCGATCAATTGGGAAAGAGGGAGCTAATTAGAAGTGTCTGGATATAAGTACTGCAGCAGGCCGAATTATATTATAGGTCTACCTATTAGCCTATTAATTTTGGCTGTTTTTAATTATATTTGTACTAATTTTACTTCTATATGATATTTTCTTGTAACGCGCCAATCACAATGCTTTCTCCAGTATTTAACATGCGTGTATTGTGATATTTTTTATTGTTTATTCGAATACCAGGACAGATTTTCGTACTCAAAATGAGAGTTATATGTTGAAAACTTTGGTAGTTGACCTTTATTCTCCAGTACTTCACACATTTATGAGAGGCAGCTTGTGGTCTTTTACTGGTTCACTGGTTGTCATTTTGTAGTTGATTATCTGAGCGTGGTAGAAAATTTTCTTCTCTAAGTATAAACTTTCTAAATTACATTCTCGAAATCTTCTATCGTTTAAATAAAATTCCAATAGCTCACATAAAGGCTGTCCTAAATTGAGGTATCATTTTAAAAAGCCTTTTCTGGCATTAAAAATATTTTGATTTCAGTTTATTACGAATAGGTTCCGGTTGAAAATTAAAAATATGTCTGTTAAGTGACGCCCTCCCCAACCCAAACAGACTCGGTAGGTTCCCAATCTTACAAAAATTGTGAATCACGTTTTTCAATAAACTGTTGTCAATGGTTGATATCTGCTCGATAATGCTGATTTTGAGCTCTTGAACTGTTGAGGCATTATTGCTGTACATTTTCTATTTCAAAAACCACACAAAAAAATATAAAGGTGTCAAATCGTACGATCTTGGTGGCCAATTTACTCCTCCTCTACGAGAAATAATGCGATTTTCGAACTTTTCTTTCAAAAGATCCATTATTTCTCTTGCTGTGTGCAAGTGGCAACCACATATTCTCTACGTCTAAATCATCAACTTTCTGCCACAAATAGTTTCGGATGATTTCCCATTTTTCAAAAAAAAATGGTCCGATGATTCCGTCAGTCCACAAACCACTTCAAACCGTAATTTTTTGTGGATGTAATGGTTGCTCTAAGATAACTCTTGGATACTGTTCACCACAAATCCGGCAATTTTGCTTGTTGGCGTAGTTATTGAGCTGTAAATGGGCTCCCAATTATCTTGTTTTTCGATGGCCTACTACAGCTGGATCTATAAGCCTCTAAGTACAGATCATAATGCAAAATGTTGAATAATGTGTATCATTTAATGTTTAATTGCTGCAAACGATGACGAATTGATGTTTTTGGAACTTCTTCCACACTTCTGCTCACAGCTGTTTAACTATCGGTTGAATAACCACTACGTTGTTTCTGTTATCATGAACAGATCAAATTTCTTTAAATTTCTCAACCATCAGCTTGATGGCACTATTTTTCTCTACCGAATTTTGTTCAAAATTTTCTAATTAAGTCTTGAAATGTTGTAATAATGAAAACACGTTGTTCCTTCGTGTATCGTTCCAATTAACTAATCGGAATTTGTTTAGAATCTGAAAATAAAAATTTTGAATAAAAATTACAAGTAAAGGAAAAAATGGCAGCAAAATTAAAATGATACCTCAATTTTGAATACCCATTACATACATATACTTACCGTAGAAATTTGTTTTAAGTTGGTTTTTGAACCTTTATGGTATACTTTCTGAAGGGCTTAAGAAACATCTGTGAAATGAGCAGAACAATCCTTTTTTTAAAGCTTTACCAATTAAATTCGCCAGTCCGCGACTTTGTTGCATGGTGGTATGTTTTCTTCTAAACCCAAAATAGTTGTTTTTTTTATATAAGGCCAGTACCTAGGGGATGGCCACTACTCATGCAGTGCATTGTGCTGGTACTAGGAAAATAGGTTATTGGAAGGTGGACAGAAGGAGTAGTGTTTATGGATGTTAGATTTAAATTTATTCATGTCGTAAGTGGCAGGAAATACTTTTGCTGGAAGATTATTCCACAACCGGACAGTGCGACCAAAGAACGAATTCTCTCTATAATGCGTTGTGCGATTTACTGGACAATCAACAACAAAGGAATGCTCTCTACGAGAAATACGAGTACTACGTAAAAATATATGATTTTTGGGAATTAATGCCTTAATTTCGTTAGAATACATTCCGTTATAGTACCGATAGAACAATGAAACACACGCCACATTGCGACGGTGCTCCAATGAATCGATAGAGTTGGCTACCCTACCGTCATTGATGAGCATCTTCGCCCTCTCCTGTACGCGGTTGAGAAGCTCCAAAATAGACTTTGAAGCACCGACCCATGCATGAGAGTTGTATTCCATTTTGGGTCGGATATAGGTCTTCTAAATATTAAGGAGATAAGATGGAGTGAATTATTTCTTGCACCGTCTCAAAAAACCAATGCACTTGAATGCTTCTTTGGACAAGTGAAATATGTGATCATTCCAACGAACGTCGCAGTGAATTCTCATGCCCAGAACATCAAGAGCAACTGATTCCTCAATATCCACATTACCCATTGACACAGATGACAGCACACCACCACGCCTGTGTTTAAAAAAACAACATTGAGTCTTACGTGCATTAAAATCGTCTCTGGAGTAGAACCGCTCTTATTAAATAGGGGTGTAAGCTTAGATAGTTAGACCGTCAAGAATAGTTTTGACAAGTTAGAGAGAAGACTTATTGAAGACTTATATGCATAAACTTTTGAAATACCGAATATTATATCATTACATTAAATATTTCTATACATAAATGTTTTTTTTTTAAATTTTATAAGTTTTTAAAATCGTATAAATATTGCAAAATTTTATAAAGACATCACTTTAAATTTGAAAATATTTTATTAAATTTGCAACCATATTAGTTTAAATAACAATTAAATAAAATAATTTCCTTGTTTAATGTTTAATTAAATTTTTAAATTTTTTTCTACAACTTTTTCAATTCCTACATTAACTTTAGCAAATAACGCACACACAAGAGAAATTATTAAAGTTTAACTACTTTTATTTTGTATGGCGGAAGCGGAAGTGGATCTGGATTAAAAAAAATAAAAGGCACAATAGAAGAATTTCGTTAGGAAGAAGAAAAAATAAAAATGGTTAAAAGAGCAAAAACAAAAAAAAAAAGAAACAAAAAAATAGATTGCGTTATCCACACTTTCGTGCAGACCGACTAATCATTTTGTACATTTTCTAGCATTTGACGTTCCTTTGGTTTTTTGGGATAGTGGCTATTATGTGTTCCTATTTTTCTTCTTCTTCTATAACAAAAGAAAAATTAGGAAAATGGAAGAAAAAAATGAAAAAAAATTTTTTTGTTCATTTAATACTTTGTTTGTGTGTGTATGGGACTTTTATGCTTTCCTGTGCATACTTTTTTCTCTTTGTTCTTAGAGTGGTGGCGTTGGTCTTCATTTTCTATAGTAATTTAGACTTTTTCAGAGCGTGTTTGTGGTTGTTTGTGTGTGTGTGTGTGTGTGTATGTCCTATAGTCTTATGCTAGAATTTCATAATCGTTTCAATCTCTAACAGACAGGCTGGTTTAGTCAAGCAAGGACAACACCGTTAGGTTTTACTTTAAGTCTTTGTGCCTGGTCTTTTTTTTAAGAGCATGAAATCTCTCCTTTTTTAAGTTGTATTTTAGTGGAGGTTATTTCTGGTCTGTGTTGACTTGACTTGACCGATTGGCGTACTCATGATGTTGTCAGTTTTTAAAAAACAAAAAAAAAAAAAAAAACAGAAATGACGTTAATACAGAGGATATTCTAAACAGACAATGGGAACTTATCAAACGGACATTGTACAGAGCAATAAAGCATCATCCGAATACAAATAGGGAGTATGATTCCAGCTCTAAATCTTACACGAAATTTTATATGCATAGGATAATGCGACCCTCATATCTGTCTGTCTAATGTGTGCCTGTCGGTTTCATTGTTTAAAACTAAAGATTTTTCAAATGGATATGAAAACTTTGAAATGCTTTGAAAGTTTCTATGGCTTTGTTTTTTAAGCCGGTATCATGACATTGTTGATGACATTGTCGTTGATGTTTTTTTTTTTTGTAATTTTTTACATTTTTTGTTTATATTTTTGTTTTGGTAAATAAATGCTTTATTACTGTTTTGAAGTCACAACCATCATTGCTAGAATGGCAATGATTTTTTGTTAAATCAGTTAAGATAATTTTTACTTTTATTCTGAAAATTGCTTGTTAATCACACTATGTAATATTTTAAAGGGTTTTTCAATAAGGTTGGTGGTTAATGTTATCAACAAAAAACAATTTGTCTTAGACGTAAAATGGAAATGTCTTTTAATTCGTTTTTGGTTTTGTTGCACTATTGTGACTTGGTTCAGTTTCTTAAATGTTAACCCATTATTATTAAGTTTTAAGTATAGTTTGAGACGCGAAGAGCAATGTCGGGGGCGAGAATGCTGAAGAAAATAGCTATTCGTAACCATACTAACCATACAAATGTGCACCGGAACATCACTTTTTTTCTCCAGATAATTTTGGTTTTGCTTTAAAGTAATACTGAATCTGTTTAAAAGCTCTGAGTAGTATTTGCGCTAATTTTTTTTTTTTAACTTTTTTTAAGGCAAAACAATGTAAAAGATGCCGCTTGTGCCCTTAAGCACTGTGCTATAATTTTGTTAGCCAACCCTTAAATTTAATGGGATCATGTTTATTAGAACTGTTTTAATAATACTTTGACCTGTGTTATAATGTAACAGTTCCATGCTCTCTTCAAATATAAAAAATGGCTTAAAAAGTATTTCGAGTTGGGCGCAAAAAAACTTCCGCATGGGTAGGTAGGGAGACGTGGCTGTACTTAAAGAATGAACACATGTAGGCGAGAGTAGCTCATTGCGATACCACAATTGATTATTATCCTCTCTTAACCCGTAACCATTGGAAACTCATAACAAAGCAGCTAAGTTTCCCATTGTCTGCCCTCCACAATTCCGTAAGCTTAGGCACATTGTACCGTTTTCTTCTGTCATATGATGCCGGGCTTGTACCCAGTAGGGAAGAAGACTTGTTTTATCCTCCCCTTTTTTTCCTTGCAGCTTCTAGAGAAATCATTGGCCAGGTGACATGAGTGCCTAGTATACAATGCCCAGCAATGATACAAACAACGATTGTGAGTGGGTTTCTTTGAAGATTAAGCTGACGTTTGGCCAGATTTGCTTGACGGAGTATTCTGTTTCATTGAAAATCCTAAGCTCCCAACGTAGAAAAGACGCTCGCCGGTTCGATGGTTGTGCCCTGCTTGTATATATTAACATCACTCTTTTCTTTTTATCTGCGAAAGTCAATAACTGTTTTTGAGGTTATTCTACGAGATTCTTGAACTTTCACAGCCGTTTAGCGATTCGAAAGTATGCTAAAATATCTCTTTGAGCAGGCAGGTATTATGCCTGATACCTCCACCTGAAAATCGCTTCACAGCTGCGCTTTTTTCTGAGTGTAAGCAATCGCTGCACCTTCACTTCTTTCATTTTTATTTCGACAGCTGTCCTGCAATTGATTACCCTTCTGGGAAAAGACATTATCAGAACGCCCGATCACATATAGAAAAGGTTTAGTTGATTGGCTAACGCAAACAATCAAGTTTAAGTTTTATCTTAATAAATACCTATGTAGTATTACGAGAGAACTGTAGCTGTGAGAAGTCTCAGTAGGGTAAGAAGTCTAAGTCCAGATAACTTACGAAGGTTGTATAGTCTGTGATTCACAAGAAATCCGTTTCTTTTTTCTCTTTTATTAAACAAAAAATCGAATATACGATATGCACAGCTCTAATGAAAAAATTCTCGTGTCAAAGTGCTTGTAACAAAACTGCTCCGAAAAGGCTTAATTGATTCTTATGAAATTTTGTGTGTATATTCAGTAGGTCTAAAATTACAACGTAAACTATTTTTCATAACAAAATTTCAATTGGCGCTTACGAAGTAAATATTAACAGTAACAATAGGAGTCTTGGACCCGGAGGATATAAAATGAGGAATAGTGGGAAAAAATAATAACTAAGTTAACAGTTAAGATAATTCTCAAAATACGGATAGCGAAGCACGTTGGTTAGTTTCTAAACATAAAAAAAAATGAATATTATTTTCATTTAATTTATTTAAAGCACTTCAGTGCTATCAATTCCTAGAGCAATTATACCAATCATTGTGTAAATTTAAAAATTTTCATATTGACAAGTAAAGCAAAAATAATTTCAATGAAACTTTCGTTATATCTTTTGGCGAAATTAATTCAGCGCAAAGGAGAAGCGGAAAACTGGAACACCTGTCAGGCGAATAATTTTTATATAGTACATATATTTATTTAATTTTTTTTTTATTTAAATTTTTATTTTTATTTGGTTTTATTACCAATAATTTATGCATTTAGAGCTTGTTTTTTTCTCTCTTTCTCTCCCTCGCTCTTTAATTTTATTTATATTTTTAATTTTTTATATTATCATTCATATTTATTTTTTGATTATGGACTAATTTATGGCATAATATTTAAATTATGCTTTTAATATATTAAACACAATAAAAAATAAAATAAAAAAAACAAAAAAAAAATTGTAAAAAATTGTAAAAATAAATAAATGAATACGTAAATAAATAAAAATGAAATCTATAACAACAACAACAGCAACAATAACAACAGAAATAGCAATAGCATTAATAATAACAAAATTAAATGATTGCCAGCGGTTACAACAAATTGTTGTTGCCATTATACACAATATTTTCAAATTGATAAGCACGACTTTATTACAACAGCAGAAATGCAAGCAAAAATATTTTATCATTAGCAACGCAAATCGAATATATGAACGAACGAACGAATAAATAAACGTATAAAGAATGCACAATGGCATGTCGGTTGCCACAACAGAAATGCATTCAACATAATATGTATGTACAATAATGTACTAAAGCATATTTTGGCTTAAAACAAAAATTATGTTATTGATGGTATACAATAACCAGACACCGCTATCGGTTTT